>PITA01012935.1:0-59657 GCA_004023965.1 Spilogale gracilis
GAAAGGAGCTCTTAAAGGAGGAGGGGGGGAGGGGAGGAGTACGGAGAGTGGGAGGAGGAGGGGAAGGGAGACGGGACAGGCAGAAGGGAAAGGGAGAGGGGGAAAGAAGAGGGGAGGGTGGTGGGAGGGGAGGAGAAAGAGACAAAGGGGTGGGGGTCAGGGAGGGGAGGGAGAGGTGAAAGCTAAGGAAATCTACAAGCCCAGCTCTGGTGGAACAAAGCTTCTAAGCTTGCTCTTCTAGAAGGAAAAACGAGGAATCCAAAACCTGGACTTTCTCCTTTGTGACTAAAAGCCAGTTTTCACCAGTAACTCGGGAAGCTAGCTAGAGGTGTTCAACAAATAAAAGAATCCTTTTTAATTGTGAGGAAATTCACTTCTGTGAGGAGATACATTGAACTTACTGTTTTGTAACGCACCTTTATTCAGGAAGGAAAAAAACCGTCCTTGTTCCTGAAAAGAGTGAGTTCCTCCATCCCATCTTCCTTGGTGACAGAGTGAAGACCATAAGTCCCACTCACCAGAGGCCAGGCTGTGACATGCCCTAGGCACGGGGAGTGTCCCCTTCCAGAAAGGGGACACCCATGTCAAACTCCTTGAAGGCTGGAAACGAGAGCAGCTGAATTGCAGGCTTGCTTCAAGGAGGATTTCTGGGGATGACATCCACGTGACAGGTTGTGCCCAGGGAAAACCTCTTTCTTATGCAGTTGGGAGCCAGAATGGTCTCTCCTCAGGACCCTGGGATGCCACCCAGCTCCAGACACATGGCCTTGGCAAGCTGCTGAGGGGACCGTTACCCAAGGCCCTTTGTGGGAGAATTACGAGAGACAGGAGAGCACACACGGGGTCCCCAGCAGCATGCCTGCTAATAGGAAGTGAGGTCTTTGGGTGGAAATGAGGTCATGGACTGCAGGTATGTGTCCTCCTAAATTCATGTGCAGAAGTTCATCACCCCCACTCTGAGGGAACAAAGAGGTGGGGCCGATGAATGGGATTAGGGTCCTTACAGGAGGCTCCAGAGAGCCCTCCCAGCCCTCCACCACATGAGGATACAGGGAAAAGATGGGTCTCTCCATCAAGAAGCAGGCTTTCCTAGCAGTGTCCTGTTCTTGGACTTCCAGCCTCCTGAACTGTGAGAAATACATTTCTGTGGCTTAAAGCCCCCCAGTCTATGATACTTTGTTACACTAGCCCAACTAAGACAGGTATTTCCCAAGGCCCTTCTTATTTTTATCCTTCTTGCCAATTAAAAAAATAAATAAATAAAAAATAAAATAAACCCTCCTTGATAGGGAAAAATGTGAAATGTACAGGCATTTATTAAGAGCCCCCATAATATCGACCTCCTTTCCAGCCGCAGAGATAAACTTTGGTAACAGTTTACCATCTATTTCTTAAGAATGCTTTCTGTGGATTTACTTATTTAAACAGTAGTGATAAGGACTGGAGATAGATGTAGCCATTTAACCATCTGGACTTGAGGATGGTAAATTGAATGTTAGGTGTTTTTTACCAGAAAAAAAAAAAAATCAGATCAGTCATAAAGATCTAAAGACACAAAACAAGGGATCCACTAGAAGGATAGTCTTTGCTGAAGACTGCGTGCTTTCTGTGGATTTACTCATTTAAACAGTAGTGATTCTTGGGATGCCTGTGGGGCTTAGTTGGTTAAGGGTCTGCCTTCAGCTCAGGTTTTCCAGGGTCCTGGGATGGAGTTCCACATCGGCTCCCTGCTCAGCGGGGAGTCTGCTTCTCCCTCTCCCTACACCCTGGTGCGCTCTCGCTAAATCTCTTTCAAATAAATAAATAAAATCTTAAAAAAACAGCAGCAGCAGTGATCTACTGACTCTGTCTCAGCTCGGGTGGGCACAGCACAGTGCCACAGGCTGTAGACTTAACCAACAGAGGCGTATCCTCCCACGGTTCTGGAGGCTGGGGTCCTCAAGGTGGCTGCAGGGTTGGGTGCTGGTGAGGACTCCCTTTGGGTTGCTCACAGCCTCGTTCTCCCAGTGCTCACGTGACCTCTCCTTGATGTGAGCATGCTCAGGGATCGAAGTGGAGAGAGCTCAGAGAGCCTGAACACAAGCACTATACTGTGTCTGTCCTTGTGAGGGCACCAATCTCATCATGGGGGCCCCATCCCTCATGACCTTCTCTGCCCCTGATCACCTCCCCAAAGCCCACCTCCAGGGCATGATATAAATTTGGGGAGAACACAGCTAGCCCACAGCCCATGTTGTCACCAGTCCTGTCCTAGAGATGGGGAGGTGGAGGCAAAGAGAGGCAAAGCCTCCTGGAAAGGTCCCAGGGTGCATGAAGGAGCTGGGCTTGCTTGGGAACCTGGCACCAAGTAGCACTGTGCCTCTGGGCTCATTGTTCCTCTGTCTCCCCTACCTGCCAGGTCTTGCAACCTGTCCCTGTCCCTATGGGTTCATCTACAGTTTGCTGTGACACATCACACCCAGACTGTGTTTCCAGCCCTTTGTCTCTTATGTCCATACTCATAAAGAGCACCATAGCCAACATCCTTGTAGACCTGATTTGTTTTTTTCTGTGAGATAAATTTTTAGCAGCAGAATTGCTATGTCCAAATGATTTGGAAGTTTTAAATTCAAGGTCTCCTGCTCAGTCGAACTCGGAGAGGGGGGGACAACTGTCTTGAATGTACGTCTGAAACCAATGTAATATTGTATGTCAACTGTATTTCAATTAAAGAAAGAAAACCTGAAAGACGTGAGAGTAGCGATGAAGTCTCCACTTTCAAAACAAATGCTTAACTTCCTGCAGGTGAGTCAGGACATAGCCAGGAAAAGGTGGAAACAAGTGGGCAGTAGGACACCAACAGGGTGAGACTCAGACAATGGACACAGACGAGGAGGAAGGTTGAGGGGCTGCAGGCTGGAGTTGCAACGTAGAAACATACTCTGGCTCCTGCAAAATGCAGAGTGGGGAGGCCAGGCCACCGAGCAACGCAGCAGGAAGAGCAGTGCCTTGGCATGGGGAGCTGTGGAGACCTCGCCCGGACTGAGCTGGAGGGACAGGATGGAGCCGTGTGGCTTCGGAGTTGGTGGTGGTTGGTCAAGCAGGAGACTGGCCACTGCAGGAGTGGATGTTTGTGGACACGGCTCCCCTCTCCCTGCAAGAGAGGGGGCCACGTGTCACTCGTCATGGCCTCTCCTGATGGGCTGTCCCAGGGCCCCCTCCCATGGTCTGTCTGCTATGTGGGTTAAACCCAACTCCCTTGCCCTGAGTACTCCTGATGTTCGTTCATCTCCTCAGAAAGCCTGGGACGGAAAGAAGGCAGAAGAGGAGGTGGAAGAGAAGGAGGGGGAGGAAGAAGGGACGGCAGGAGGAGGAAGAGGGGAAGGAGACAGAGGAAAAAAAAAAAAAAAGAGGTGGAGGAAGAGGGGCCCAGAACTGGATGCAGCTCTGTCCTCATGAGGCCCTGTTCCCTCTGCAGAGTGGTTGGTGACACCTTTTTCTTTCCAGTGCATTCCAAACTTGGAAATTGTTCAGTAGGTAATAAGTCTGAGGTTTTTTATCCTTTTCTTCCTAATTGCAAGGCTCATGAGAACAGTAGCAGGTGCCATCTGCACCGTATTCATCATCCTGCCGCAATGGGGGAAAATGAGTAATTTTAGCATAAAATGTAGAACTGTCATGAAATTCAAATTGCAGTAAGTTGACAAGAATTATAATGTTTGCAGAAAAGCTCAACTAGGAGGCTAAAGTTATCACATGGAAAGCAGCAGTCTTGCTGCCTGAGAAAAATGGCCGTGGCCGCCGCCCAGAGAGCTGGACCAGGCCCTCTGGTCTGGTGCACATGCTGGTGGACCATCCACCCAGGGCGGCGGCGTGATCTTTCTGCAGCCTCCTGCTCTCGAACATAGAATGAGACAGAGAAAACAGGAAGGTGGGCAGTGTCCCTGCAAAGAGAGGTGAGGATTCCACAGATTATCAGCTGAGTAGGCAGGATGCTTGCCCAATCACTTATGCATCAAAGGGGACATTTTTTTTTTTTAAGCTTTTATTTATTGACAGAGAGAAACACAGCCAGAGAGGAAACACAAGCAGGGGGAGCAAGAGAGGGGGAAGGAGGCTTCCCGCCAAGCAGGGAGCCGGATGTGGGACTCGATCCCGGGTCTCCGGGATCATGACCTGAGCCGAAGGCAGTCGTCCAAGCAACTGAGCCACCCAGGCGCCCCAGAGGGGACATTTTCATTGCCTTCTGGAAACAGGACTGTTTTCTGAAAGGGGTCGCCAATAACACCCATGAACAATGAAGCTGGCCTTCAGCCTGTGATCTAGTCACAGATCCAGGGACAGAGATCCAGCAGGAGGAAAGGAGCATTCCCGTGGATCCCAGTTGTTCACATTAGAGGAAAAGCAAACGGGAATTGCGGCTGCCTGTTTACAACCTGACAACGCCCAGCACACTCTTTGGTTCTGATAACTTGTAAGTTGCCCCTTGCCTTTGAAAGCAAAAACCTTTTCGGCTCTAAATTCTTTGTGCAAAGGTGGAGCCTTTGTGTCATCACAGCCACCAGAATTAGCACCTCCTATGGTCTGTGGACCCTGCGGTGCCTAAATTTAACATGTGGTCACTCTCACAAAGGCTGGCTGGTCCTGCGTGACTTTCCCCTAAATACTGCGGTGGAGCTGGAATGTGATTTCGTGGCCCCTGTGCACACCGATGCTGCAGAACCTTCCCGATGCCCCCAGCCCTAATCGATGCGGGCTCTGGCTGCACAGGACACAAAGCCACACACACTGGAGTCCTTCCCCTCCACAGCCGGGCAGGAGTGGCCGTCAGCTGGGCGCGCTGCTGATACCCATCTGCCAATTTCCCCAAGTTAAGAGTTTCAGTGCGGCCAAGGGTCACCGGGAAATGAGAGCTCATATTCCAACCCGCCCTTGATAAGACCCGAAGGCAGGGTGGACCTGGCAGATAGGTTTCACTGGGAGGGGTTGTGGCTAGTGTGTCGCCATTTGCTGACACGGCACGTGCCACGCATGCCCTTCCGGGCTGTTCTCAGCAGCGTCCCAGACCGTTCCCCAGGGCCGGACCTGCGGGGAAGTTCCAGTTTGGGGCAATCAGTATATTTAGCAGGACAGGCCCCCTGCTACAGCAAACGGTCCCGTGCAGGTGCACAGTTACTGCTCTGTCCCAGGCAGGGCGTACTGTTGGGAAAAGAGCAGCGGGGACAGCGTGGGAGGCTTTCTTCTGGCTGGGCTGAGAGTGTGGCACATTCCAGGGTGACAAAGGTCACTAAGAGCAGAAGAAAGGAGGAGGGTGTCTGGCGGAGTGCCAGGACCAAGAGCGGTGCCGGAGCTCTCCAAGAATGGCATCCTTCACTGCTGCCTAGTTTCTCTGCAGGTAAAGAACAAGCCAAAGAACTGCAAACTTCCCTAACCACTGTTACTGATGCTAGGTAGCATGCTCCTGGGGGTCTGAGAGCTCTCTCCTGAGACACAAGGCAGTCTGTGCTTCTTCCAAACTCTAATCAACATGAGTTAGAAGAAATCTGTGTGTAGGAAACAGGAGCACTTGAAAGAGGAGCTAAGTGCCATCTGGGGGGGGTGGAGAAGTGGGTGGCTCGGTTTTCAAGAAAATGACCACACGCCTTTATTGACCCTGCTTGCCCCGGAGCAGAACATTCCCAGCACTGCTCTGCCGACTTCTGACCCTGCGCTGAGGACCCTGAACTTCTGGTCTTGCTTCTTGTGGGAGACATTCATCAAAACTCTTTGAGGGGTACTGCGGGTGTTTCTGGGGTTTGAGGCTGGCCTGTGAGGAAGGTTTGTCTGAACTTGTTGGTTTCCATCGCTCTCAGGACTGCCCTGTGTCCGCACAGCATCTGCACACAAGCCAGGGGAGATAGGCTCACACCTGGGGGAGAAAGGACCAGTATCCCGGACACGTACTCAGACGCTCCCCATGTTATGTTTTACAAATAGGGCATGTTAACACTTGCTACAATTGGGGAGCAGGTCCCTGAGGCCCGATAGAACACCTCACCTATGCTTACTTGACTATTCAAGAACGAAGGGAAAAAGAAAAACTTATGTCATAGGGGAAGAGGCAGGAAGCGATGGGTGGGAAGCCCCAGTTCCATGAGATAGTGGCCCCATTCGGGGAGCCTCCGTGTGGACCTCCATCTTCCTCGCTGGCTCTCCTGAGAACCCAACGACCCCAGGACAACTGCATGACAGTAATAACGAGCAGTCGGCTAAGAAGGTCACATTCTGCTCTCAACCACTTGACTTCAAGGATTTCTGAAACCCTAGGGATGGCTCCCTCTCAACACTCCATTTCTGCCTGATGGGCACCAAGACTAGGGGCGCCCTAACCCTCAAGCTTGGCTTCCCCCTGCCTTCAAGTTGTCCCCACACAACATGGAAGGGAGCATGCTTACAGTTGTTCTAGGAAACACCACGTCCTGAGAAGTCCCCTCCAAGAAGCCCTAACACCGAGGTTCTGGCTAATGGAACCCTCTGCCCTCTGATTTGAAGCTGGTTTCTGGCACAAACCAGTTGCCAAGCACTTAACAGTTTTAAGTGAGAGTACTGTGTTTTTTCAACCCCAACATTTAGACATTAGCAAATTGGTTCCACATCTGTTTTCACATTTTGCTTGATCTCAGGTTCCAGTAAAAATAAAGACACAAACAAAAAAAGAGAACGTCCGTGGATAAACTTTTTTCTTCCTAAAAAAAAAATTGTGGGGGCGCCTAGGGGCTTAGTTAAGCATCTGCCTTCAGCTCTGGTCATGATCTTGGGGTGCTGTGTCAGGCTCCCTGCTCGGCAGGGAGTCTGCTTCTCTCTTCCCTCTGCCCCGCCCCCTACAGTTGTGTGTGTGGTGAAAAATAATCTTAAATAATCTTAAAAATATTGTGACCTCAAGTTTAGCACAAATGCACCAGCATCAAATCCTCTGTACCCCAGGTGTGTGATCCCCTCTGTGTGGCACCAAGCAGGGCAGCACCACGGAGCGCCATCTTCCGCAGTCCGTTCGCTGAACTTGTCGGGTGGGCAAAGTGAGAACTGGCTTACGTATTCCCTGCTGGGCATCCTTCCAGTAGGGAAAACACTCGGTGGTAACAGAACTCAGCTTTTAATCTTCACAGGTATGCAGTTTCTAAGACAACTGGCCAACACAGCTCACTGAAGAGCCTGACCTGCAAAGGGGGAGCAGAGGCAGAGGGCTCCTGCCCGTCGCGCACTTCTCCAGTGAGCGCCTTCTGTGCCAACTTCCGGCCAACCGCAGGGCCCGCTGCGACCTGGACGAGACACACTCTAGTGTGGGCCGTCTATAAAGCCATGGTTTCCTACAAGACGGGACTGGAACAAGTTTAACCTATACCTTCTTTGTGAATTCAGAAAACACTAGATTTTCTACCCCTGGGTAGGTGTCCCTTCACTGTCAAGTGGTTTGAAAGCAAAGCACACTGAGAAGGTGACAATGCCATTACGAAGCCTTCTGTTACTGCGACCCCGTCTATTGAGACGACCACAGCGTTCTGTCCGTCTGCACATTACAGTGGGTTTCCCCAGCTCTCGATCCGGGGGAGCTTGGTTAAGGAACCCGACAACAGCGTCCTCCCAAGTGACCCAACTTGGGACATCTCTGTGTCCAGTCATTTCTGCAAACAGGAGCCAGCTTCCTAGCCAGCAAATGATTTTCCAACTGCCAGTCAAGGCAAACGACCAACACTTTGGCCGCGTCAGCCTGCACCTGCTGCCACTGCCCCACAGGTAGGCCACAGGGCCGCCGCGAGCAGGTGCATGTCCCCTCACCCGGGCCTCCACCTGTGTGATGCCCGACACGCACCGCACCAAGTGAAGATGTGCCAAGTCTGAAGGAAGAGGAACTGCCTCAAGCCCCTGGTGGCGACATTCACGAGGTGCTCTAGTATGACAGCATAGATCACACTGCAAAGGGCCCGAACAGCCTTCTGAGCCCAGAGCTCGGCACTCTGAGTCACGTCAGTGTTCCAGGCTCAGCGCGACAGGAAGATGGTCTGAGAGAACAAAACCCCCATATTCCCATCAACACTAAAAAGCACCAGGTATAAAAGCCTCGGCCGGCAACTGTGCAGGGCAGTTAGAGCCGGGCGGGCGGGTACACACGACTTGCGGATGCTGTGCCTTCCACTGACTGATAGACACACACCTGGAGTCCTGAGGCCGTGTGGGGGTCTGTGTGCGCAGGAGGGACACACTCCGAGCACAACGGACTTGGGCACCTGAACAGCCAAGGTAACACGGGTGCCAACTACCAATAAAATGAAAATAAGAGAGCAGACTAAATGGAGCGCAACACGTATCTCACACTATGTATAAAATTAACTCAAAATGGATCACAGACATAACCGTAAAACCTAAAACACTTTTGAAACAGAATCTTTGTGCTTTGGTTTAGTCAAAGATTTCTCAGATATGACACTAAAAGCATGATCTATAAAAGAAACAAACTGACCGCGTCAAAATTAGTAACTTAGGCTCTTCAGAAGACATTATTAAGAACACAGACTGAGAAAATATATTCTCAAGTCACACATCTGATGATGAATCTGCGTTCAGATTATACGAAGAACTCTCAAAACAGTAAGGAAACAATGCCAATCTACAAAAACGAGAAAAGATCAGGATACCAATGAATGCCTGGCAGATAAATGATGCTCAAGGTCAGGAGTCATTAGGGAAACACAAATCAAACCCACAAGGAGATGGCTCATGAGAAGGGCAAGTGCTGGTGAGGCCCGGGGTTCCTGAGGCTGCTCGCCACACCCAAAGAGCTACGGGCTGCGGCCAGGGCGGAACTCCAGCACGCAGGGTGGCAGTTTCTTAGAAAGTCCAACCTATACTTCAATACAAGCCATGGGTTCCACTCCTAGGGGCTTCAGTCAAGTAAAACAATTGACATTCACACAAGAACCTATATGCAAACGTTTGTAGCATATTTTATTCATGACCTCCAAACCTGGAAACCCCCCATGTGCACCGGGGGCTGGATAAAGAGACTGAAGCGTGCTCACTTGGTGGAGCAGGTGGAACGCTACTCAGCAGTAGGAAAGAACTACTAATACTTGCAACTTGGTAAATGAATCTCAAATGCTTTATGCTGAGTGAAAGGAGGCACACTCAAGGCTGCATACTGTGGGATCCATCACAGGGGATCCTCAAGGAGAAACTGCAGAGATAGAAGAGAGATCACTGTCAGGGGCTGGAGGAGCAGGGGAAGGGGAACAATGAACTTTTGGAAAATGATGAAACTGTTTGATGGATTAATAGTAATGGTTGTAAAAGTACGTATGCCTGTCAAAATCTGGAGAACTGGGGCTTAGTCAGCGGGCATTTGCCTTCGGCTCAGGTCATGATCCCAGGGTCCCAGGATCGAGCCCCGCATCGGGCTCCCTGCTTGGCAGGAAGCCTGCTTCTCCTTCTCCCACTTCCCCTGCTTGTGTTCCCTCTCTGTGTCTCTCGCTCTGTCAACTAAATAAATAAAATCTTTAAAAAAAAATATCTGGAGAACTATACACTAAAATGGATACTTTCACTGTCCATACATTTTAACCATGACAAAAAAGATGAAGCAAGCAAGACTAAGTCTACATAGATGTTTGCTTTCTAGCAACAACCTAAATGTCATTACGGTGGTGGTTAAATAAATACGGCAATCACGATGGAATATTTATAGTCATTAAAAGTCATTTTCTCCCCCAGATGTAACAGCGCAAGAAAATGCCCATGTTATGTTTTTGGACAAAAGCAGGAAACAGGGGGCGCCTGGGTGGCTCAGTTGGTTAAGCGACTGCCTTCGGCTCAGGTCATGATCCTGGAGACCGGGGATCGAGCCCCGCATTGGGCTGCCTGCTCAGCAGGAAGCCTGCTTCCCCCTCTCTCACTCCCCCTGCTTGTGTTCCCTCTCTGGCTATGTTTCTCTCTGTCAAATAAATAAATAAAATCTTTAAAAAAAAAAAGCAAGAAACGGGAAACAAAAATAAATACAAAATGGTCCTAAGAAACACAAATGCACACCTAAATATATGTGTATTTACAGAAGTAGTGGGAATACGGGCGAGAATTCTACAGCCGGCCTCCGCCTCTTGCTCTTTCTCAAGGTTTCGGTGACCTGCGCTGCTCGCCCATCCATCGCGGCGCTTGGCCGCAGGGACACACTGCACACGCCCACCAGCTGGAGGCGGAGGCGGCAGAAGGTGACTAGGTGATGGGCGCCGCTGTGCGGGATTTTAAACAGGACTGTAAAACTGCATGAAACTAGAAATAGTGGGCAAACAGACCAAACCAGCACTTTATTTTAAAAAGTTTTATTCCGCAGATTTAGAAATTTGAGATTTTTTAATAACTGCAAAAGAAATTCAGTCAGACCTAATGATTGATTAACAGAATGTAGTGGTGTATTATCTAAACAGAAATCGTGCTGATGTGCCATAATAAATCGTCTATTAGTAAAAAAATACACTTTCGGGCACAGCATGGTATCACAAATTACAGTCAGGATACTTTGCAAGAATTTAATCAAACTAGAGAATTCTGAGTAACTGTATCTTTTAAATGCAGCACTTAAAAATGTAACAACTCTGTGCATTCTTTTTCTTTAAAAAAAATGACCTTGTATGTGTCATAGAAATGCTGCTTTATTGCTGCAGAGGTCAAAGTTCAAGGCTCAAGAGGTACAGGAGAGAATACAAAGGTAGCCTTAAGAAACTCAGTTTTGTTTATGTATAAAAAAGGTAAAGTTTATAAAAGTTAATTTACAAACCAAGAACAAAAGTGGTATGCACGCATTATGTACAAGCATTCTTAAAACGTCAAAATTTTCAAATGCATAGCCAAAAGAAAAGAGAACCACCACTGCCCCTCAGAGGGGAAAAAAAAAAATCCCCAAATCACACCATTATTTTCTTCCGGGTGATTATACATTTCTGAAACCACCAAATCCACAATTTACTCAATCTTTTTCATGATACAGTATCTAGATGCGCAAAAAAGCCATAAAAACTTAGTAATACATGGAGAAGATGATCTAAGAATTAAAAACATGAGGGTAAGGCATTCCTGCTGGTTAGTCTGTCTGTGGTGATGTGCCTAATTATAGATCCAGAGAGGCCACAGAACCAGTCTCACATGCTTTGGTGTCCTTCCCTAAAAAAATGTGTTTTCATATACAATAAGTAATTGTCTTCACTTGACCCCCTCCCCTCCCCCCAAAAAGCTATAAATTCCCCTTGCTGTACACTTCTGTTAAATCCACTACACTGGTTTATATGGTCCAGGTGCATTTTTTAAATGTGTGCATTATTACCTCATGCATAATAAAATAAAATGTGTATGCCAGGCCAGGGCCATAAGAAAGTATGAAATAGTGTACTTTGGAAAGAACAGAACTCAAATGCACCCTATTTACTGGCTGGTATTTTAACGGAAATCAATATGTGAAGTAAGCAGTGACCATAAAAACGTACAAAAATCATTACAAAGCAAACCACCTCGGACCCTCTGGCCAATGCCGCTAGCTAGTTTTTCCATCACAAACACGCAGAGTGCAGCATGTTTTCCGACAGCGGTGCCGGGGCATGCACACTAGTCTTCATCTGTTCAAACAAAATGCTTAATACTAACAAACTGCACTATCAACTCAAAGTATAATACTTGATAGAGTGCTTCCATTTAGATTTAGTAAGTTTAACCCAGTTTCACATTATTTAATCGAGTTCCTACATTTTAAGAATTAAAAGTGATCAATCAGGACAGAAACACAGTTTGCTCCAACAAGGTAATTTGGATCTCCAGGAAGACACTTGTTTTGCCAGGTTTTAGGATCACCTAAGGAGAGAAAAAGAAGTTCCTGTCATTTGCAGTTGGGAAAACTGCTAGCAGGGGTGCTTTGCAATCACAGGGCAAACATGAAGACATATACTCAGACACAATTCTCTCCTATTTCTTCAGCACAAGCACTTTCATCAAAACTCTAAGTGCTGTATTTCAATGACGACCCACTGGAATCTAAGGATTTCAAAGCTGTTTCAGATTTCTCTTTTATTGTGTTTTCAAGTTCATGCCTTTTCAAACAATGAATAGAAGCTGGGGCAACCATATATGCCTGAGGCAGTTCCAGTGCCTGAGGCAGTCCACATAATCATTAACAGCACTTTTGAAAGTTGAGATAAAAATGATATGCTCACCCATTTGAACTGAGTAGGAGAACATTCTCATACTCAGCTACAGACCAACATATGAATGCCTGAAAGTTCTGCAGAACACGGTCGCCTCTACCAATAAAAAAAAAATCAATTTAAGTCTGGACCAAGAGTTTCTCAGCCCTGATCTTGGCTGTACAACAAAATCACTCATGTAGTTCTGAAAACTCACCAACTGTTGAACCCTGGGTCTCTGAACTTAACCAGCTCTGGTGATTTGAGATCCACAGCTACAGCTAAGAAGTCCCAGGTAGTGGACACCAAGTGTGAAGAAGAATGGGATGACTATCTCTGACATCTCTGACATCCAAGATACGTGATGTTGAAAGCTGCTGACTTTTGCCCTCCTTCTGCACCCCCGTGGGACAGTGTCTGGGGACGCTTCTACCTGTCACAACTGACATCTAGTGCGTAGAGGCCAGGGGTGCTGCTGAGCATCCCACAATGCACAGGATAGTTCCTACAACAAAGCACTGTCATCTCACCCTAATGTCGACAGTGCTAAAGTTGAGAGACCCTGCCTACGGTGAGTGTCCTCACCGCAATGGTCTCTAAGCCATCATGGGCTCAGCGTTATTTAAAACAGAGTGATTACACAGAGGCTAAATCACTTCACAAATACTTTCGGGCTTACGCTGTACTGCAAGTTAACAGCTTCTTTAGGCAATGAAGTAGAGCTATGACAACTCTTTAGAAGTAAATAAAAAACCTTAACTTTAGGTTCCAGTTTCTTTTCAATATACAAACTTTTGTTGGGATTAAGTCAGTCATCATCAAAATCTACCCTTGACTTTCTGAACAGAAATTTACAGTAACAAAGCATTCTAAAACCATGCAGGATTATACAGAAGTACATTTCTGCTCTAGGTGAATGTACTCAAATTTAACACAGGAAAAGTTGTTTTAATCTAATAAAATAGCTTACGTTCTGTGGCATAACAACAAACAGAGAAACCGTTCATGTTTCCCATTATGCCTGGGGCAAATCACTAAAAACCAGGTAACCACAACAGCTATCGCAAAGCTTCTCATCCTGATTTGGTTTAGAAAACGATCAGAGCTCATGCCACAACCTGACTTGCAGAATATGTTTAAAATGCAGCTTCATTAATATTAACTCAAACGAGGCTAATAAAATGCTTTCTGCCAGTGGAATCCCTGAGGAAACAGCTCTACTATCTACTGTGTTAAAATTAATTTATTAGCTTTCTCCAGAAAATGGTATACTTGTAGATATCAGGAAATACATATTTATAATACAATTTTTAATCTTGGGTAGTATTAGATTACGTTCTTGTAATCTTTATACCCTAAAGCTCTATTTCCTATTAAAACTACGTAATGCTCACCTGGTTTACTAAAAATTCAGAAACAAAACTTTAAATTCTTGTTTTTCTATATGAGATTCAATTAAACTTATCTATACCAAAAATATAGCATGTTTCAACTGGTAACTGATGTAGTCACCCAAGGAAGTGAGAAATGTGAAAATGCAATGGAAGCTTTGAAGCTATGATCTTAAGAGCAAAAAGCCATTTAAAAGTAGTGCGTATAATAGAAGATATTTAAGAGTTTTACACTGAGGAACCATGGCCGAGTATGATCACAGTGGAAGGTACTTTGGTCTTTCAAGTTTCTCTGGTGTATATACTTTGTAGACTAAGAAATTAAAGAATGGTAACCAAAAATAGAAATTATTATATAAAGGAATCAAATCATTTTAATAAGAAGATGAAAGCACTTATATATGTGGGGCAATAATATTCTCCTGCTGCATCTTAATAATTTTGACAGAACAAATAATTTTCTTGAACACCAAGAGAGAGTCAAACTTTGGCCAAATCATCAATGTTTAGGAGGCAGAAACTTCTGTACCTTTTTCCACATTCATTTATGCATGCACCACAAGGAAATTTTAAAACACTGGTGATGCCTACAAGGCCACAGGAACAGAGGTAGAGATTTGCTCACAAACACCATGGGTAGCTCCAACAGCCCAGGGATTAATCAATGACAGTACCCAAAGCCCCCAAAGGACAGACTGAAGACAGCATACCCGACGAGGAGTCGGATGATTTTAGAGCAAAAGACCAACCGTCAGGAGTCATGGACGCACAGTGTGGTAAGCGCAGCTCCACGGGCTTCAGGAACTTGAGGCCATGGGGCCCACACATCACTAAGGGGCTCAGCAGTGTCTCACCTGCAGTCAGGGAGGGGGTGGGGGTTAGAGGTTAGAAGGCCATCTTCTTTCTAGACCACAGTTCTCCTCATGCCCCTTCTGATGACGTGCTTTAAAGCCAAATGCAGTTAATTCTCTACAGATGCAGTGACCAAGAAAAACAGAAGACACACGTATAATCTAGAATTTTCTAATAGCCACTTTGAAATAGAAAAAGGTGAAATTGGGGTGCCTGGGTGGCTCAGTTGGTTGGGTGACTGCCTTCGGCTCAGGTCATGATCCCGGAGACCCGGGATCGAGTCCCACATCGGGCTCCCTGCTCGGCGGGAAGCCTGCTTCTCCCTCTCTCACTCCCCCTGCTTGTGTTCCCTCTCTGGCTGTGTTTCTCTCTGTCAAATAAATAAAATCTTTAAAAAAAAAAAAAAGAAAAGAAAAAGTGTGAAATAAACTTTTGGATACCCGATATATCCAAAACATTATTTCAACATGTAATCAATATAGTAAACCTCTGCGTTTCAGTGTGTATTCTTACACTTCCAGCACACTTCAACACAAAAGAGCCACAGGTAATTTAAAAAACAAAAAAGATGAACATAGGGGAAGACAAGGAAAAAAAAATAAGATAAAAACAGGGAGAGAGAGAGACAAATCATAAGAGATTCTAACTGGAGGGCAGGTAGGTGGGAGATAGGCTAGATGGTTGACGGGCATTAAGGATGGCACTTGGGCTATGATAAGCACTGTGTGTTATATGTAAAGTGATGAGTGATGAGCCACTAAATTCTCCAGAAACTAATACTACACTATACTATTTAATTTGAATTTAAATTAAATCTTGAAGGAAAAAAAAAAGTAGAAAACTGGAAAAAAAAAAAGTATTCCATGAAAACTTCTTACAGAAAAATTAATCTGGGAGTCTATTTTATGACAAAGTAGAGAAAACGCATATAAAATAGACAGGAACTTTCCCCAGCTTAGTAATGTTAGTCATTTTTATGATTTTTAAAATAATCTGTCATTTCCTTATTGTCAAAACAAAAATAAAGTGAGCCCAGCAGGTCTTCATTTTAAAACTGCTTATGTCTATCACTTCTCCCTTTTAAGTTTTTAGTGAAATAGTATTTTTCTTTTTTTTTTTCTTTTTTTTTTTTTTAAAGATTTTATTTACTTGACAGAGAGAAACACAGCGAGAGAGAGGGAACACAAGCAGTGGGAGGGAGAGAGGGAGAAGCCTGATGTGGGACTCGATCCCGGGTCTCCGGGATCATGACCCGAGCCGAAGGCAGTCGCTTAACCAACTGAGCCACCCAGGCGCCCCGTCTTTTTTTTAATGAAAATTTTAACCAACGATGTAAAAAACAAAAACAAAAAAATCTGAAACATAGTCACAGGTAGCTGGTGGCAACTGCACTAGATCATGGGGTTTTTGTTAAGATATATTCAAATGTAAAAGCTACTTATAGGGCACCTGGGTGGCTCAGTTGGTTAAGCGTCTGCCTTTGGCTCTGGTCATGATCCCAGCGTCTTGGGAGCCCTGCATCGGGCTCCCTACTCTGCAGGGAGTCGGCTTCTCCCTCTCCCTCTGCCTGCCACTCCCCTTGCTTGCATGTGTTCTCTGTCAAATAAATAAAATCTTAAAAAAAAAAAAGTTACTTATATCTGATGTTTTAAATTTTGCATTTGCTGCAGACTTGGTTTAAGGCAGGGCCAACATATGTTAGTGTTCCACAAAATCCAAGAAACTGAGCTAAAGTGACATATTTAAGGAAATAAAGCAACTGCTACAAGATTCCAAAAGAAGCCGTCACACAGTTCGTCACATCATCTTGACAGACCCAGAAAGATGAACAGCTTTCCTAGGTCTCTTGACATTCAGAGACACCCATGGTAAGGCTTGATGGGGGCATGCTGTTTACTCTGTTGAGCCCTTACCAGGGCCAGGGGTAGGCGATGAGCACCTGCCCTAAGACACTTCTATTCCATAGGCAGGTAACAGGCAGGGAGCAAAAAGCCTTTCTGAGTGGGTGTTACCTAGACCCATCTCCAGAGATACAAGGGGTGAACGGCTCAAAGACAGATTTGGTGAGGTCGGCTAAGACAACCCAGCATACAAGTGGAGGACTGCCCAAAGGCCTGTCACCTGTCATCACTGTCAATTTCACACTGAAAGTAAAGCTCACCATGTGGAAAGTGTGGTGTGCTCACCTCCACCACCTTGACCTTACTATGGGACACCCCTGCATACCCATGCCATTCCAGGGCACCCCCCTCCACAGTGCTCATTTGAAGGGCCTTCCCTTTTGGGAGGAACATGCTGGGGTTGCCAAAGTAGAAAAGGGGCCCAGATATCCTCTCAACTGAACATTAAAAGCTTTGACGAGCACAGAAGGCAACTCTAGTTATTAAAACTACACAGAAAAATAAACACACTTACCTTTCTCCTTATCTAAAGGTGGGAGGATGCTGTTGTCTCGGCAGACCTTGAAATAAATCTCCTGCTCAATTCCCTCAGGAATGGCTCCTTGTGGGATAATTATACTAACACCAGTTTCTATGGAACTCAACACCCCGCCATTGCTGTTAAACACGCCTCGGGCTGTGGCCACCACAGTATGACCGTCCTCATCTTCATCTTCTTCCACAGCTGAAGGGCTGGAGTTCAGAAACAACAATGATTAAACCCCCAATAACACAAGTTCCCATTATGATTCTACCGGGTCGTTTCATTTTATTTTATTTCTCCACATAATCATGAAGGTATGTTTTCAGTGACACATTTTACTCACAGGAATAAAAAAACCCTATTCCTCCTGGGGAAATCAATTTCACATCTGAAGATAACTAATCAATTTCCCTTCATCACTAATTTTTGCAAGCAGAATGTCCAAAGGCTGATCACCATGCTCGCCCAGTTGTTGCTATAGTTCACTGGTTTTAAGAAACACATTTGGGGTGCCTGGGACTACCGCTCCGAGTATGAGTCCTTGCTGTCACAGGCTTCTGCAGTGCCATGAGGTAATACTTTGGTGTGAATAAACCTCGAGCACCCATGGAGAAAAAACAATATATTCACTTAGAACACAAAGAACACCAAAGATTGAGGGGATGTGGTATCAATGACTGCTTCAAGAACATAGGCTATCAAGATGGCTTGACGTAAAATTCTAAGTCACAACCTGAAGATGAGCAGAAAGGTGGAATGACACAGTAAGTGTGTGAAGTGAACATGTAGCTTCATTCCCGCACAACCAGAGCAAAGAACAGGCTTCCCATCCCCTACTACTGGAAAGGTTCACAAAGAGGGGAAGGCAACACATTTCCATGAGCATTCTTGCTCTTGGGAAGCAGACTGATGGTGGCCCTCCTGGCCCGAGGTCCTGCCTGCTGGTGCTTCTGTTTCAGCAGGTGGCCTGGCAGTGTAAGTGGTTTGGGGGGGCTGAGGCTGAGGTGAGCTTCTGTGTGGCCAGAATGGGTCCGGTGCGTCACCACGTAAGGACAAGAAGAAAAGGAGTATATGGAATATGGATCCAGGTAGGCTTGCTTTGTCTTGTTTGCTCAGACATCTTACTCATTAAAACTATAAAAAGAGCTGCTGATTTTTAAACAACCATTCTGAAGTTGTTACATTTTTATTTCTAACATCACGTGAAAAAGAGTGGAGAAGAACACAGATGCTTATGTTTTTGAGATATCCTCAGCAGTCCAAGGTTAGAGGTTATAGAAAACTACGGCAGGCTGAGCATGGGCTCTGAGGTCAGACGACCAGGCCCCTCTCGTGCTGGCTGTGTGACTGTGCAAACCACAGTCACTCAACCTCCATTCTAGGTAAAATGCAGATAATGACAACACCTACTGACCATATGTGGTCGTTAGTTTTATTAGTTTATTAACATTATCTTATATCGCTTGCAGGACCTTTCATGGAACAGCATTCATCACAGTAACATTTTGAACAACACTGTTTGGTTTAAAGTTGAAGTTAAAATGTTCATTTTAAGTCCCAAATCACAGAAACTACATGCCAGACTCAGATTAGACAAATCACAAGACAAAGAAAAAGGCAAAACTCTTACCTCACAGGAATAGCTTTAGGCACTGTGCTGATACTGTTCATTTGATATTTAGGCTTATCTGCATGGATGGAGAAAGTTTCAACCCCACTGTCAAACTCAGGAGGCTGTGCCACATTGTGTGCTTTTGCAAGAGTTTGGGGAGAAGGGGGAGTTTTTGAAGGTAAGTCAGGTTTCTGTGCCGTTTCACTTGGCAGCAGATTGTGGTTGAATTTAGGACTTTCAAACTTGCGCTCAAATGGCCGGGCAGAACTTGTGTATGGTTTTGGTGTGAATCGATTATATGCTGGAGTGACTGTTTTCTGAGTCTGTTCAGCTCCATTAACTGGAGCTTTATCTGGGAAACTTTTCTGGGGATAGAAAGTAGACTGAACAGTGTCTTCTCGGTTTGGTGGTCTGAAAGTTGCTGGCTTGTTCTGAGATGGAGGTGGCTCTGGTTTGGACACTAAAGAATTCTGAAAATCCAGTGACACCGAACTACCTGAAAAAATAAACGTATAAAAACATTTTTAAAACTTTCTCGGGGCACCTGAGTACCTCAGTCATTAAGCCCTGGGTAGCTCAGTCATTAAGTGTCTGCCTTCAGCTCAGGTCCTGGGGATCGAGTCCCGCATCGGGCTCCCTCCTTGGTGGGAGGCCTGCTTCTCCCTCTCTCACTCCCCCTGCTTGTGTTCCCTCTCTAGCTGTGATTCTCTCTGTCAAATAAATAAAATCTTTAAAATAAATAGAACAAAACAAAAAAACTTCCTCAAAAAAGTTTACAAGCCCCTTTGGTGTCTCTCCCATCTTAACTTGTTCTGGTGCTGGAGTCCTGGCCCAGGTCAGGATCCCCACTGTTAGAAGATGGCTCTTGAGCCTTGGTGGCTGTCTGTGACACTGAGGGACGAGGAGGGAGATGGACACAAGTGGTGCTTTAGTGTATCCTGCTGCCTTGGAGGCAGGGTCATGATGCTAAGAGTCCAGGCCTCCAGAGATGGGTGGCTGAGTATCCCCTTTCCAATGTCCATAACAAAGTAGAAACAATGATAATACAGCTATATGAAAAAAAAATCAGCACTATAAAATTCATCTAGCTAAAGTCAAAAGGAAAGCCAAGGAGGGTGCCAGGGTGGCTCAGTGGGTTAAAGCCTCTGCCTTCGGCTCAGGTCATGATCTCAGGGTCCTGGGATCGAGGCCCGCATCAGGCTCTCTGCTCAGTAGGGAGCCTGCTTTCTCCTCTCTCTCTGCCTGCCTCTCTGCCTACTTGTGATCTCTCTACCAAATAAATAAATAAAATCTTAAAAGAAAAAAAAAAGGGAAAGCCAAAGAATGGAAGAAGCTATTTACAACCTGTATCATTATATGGAATTAGGATCTAAAACCTTTAAAGAACTCCTATACACCCACAAAAAGATTCTACCAAAGAGAAGATGGGCAAAGCTCTGCAGAGATAACAGTAGTGAAGGCTAGAATGCTTGTTTACAAGATACTCAACTTCACTACTAGGAAAATGCAAACCCAAACAAACCCCAAATACCATTTCACATTCATTATATTGGCAACACTTCAGTCTGGTAAGGCCAAGATTTGGCAAAGATGTGGAAAAGGAATTTCCATGTATGGCTGGTGGCAGTATAAAACAATATCGACTGAATTCTAGTAACTCATTCAGAAAAAAAATAACATCAACGCTATACAAAGTCTTTCAGAAAAAAAAGAAAGAGGGAAAACATGTCCTCGGCTCTCTTTTATGAAACTAGCATAACAATGACAGCAAAACCACACAGGGACATTATTAAAAAATAATAAACCCAAATTCCTTGTGAACACAGCAATTTATTTTACTACACTAACAGAACAAAAAAGAAAAAGGTTAAGATCATCTTAATGCATGTGACCAAATACTTTTAGCAAACTAGAAGGGAATAGAAGGGAATATCCAAAACATAATAAAGGGGAGCTATGAGAAGCAGCAAAAAACCAATAGCTAATGTGGTAAGAGGGAAAAATTAAATTAAATCCTTTCTCCTTAGGACGGGGAAGCAAAGATGTCTGCTCTCATCACTTCTACTCAACATTTTACTTGAGATCCTTCCCAGCACAAAAAGGCAAGAAAAAGAAATTAAAAAGTGTTTAAGAACTGGAAAGAATTAGGACTTTATCAGCAGATGTGAGTGTGGAAAGAAAACCCTAACATGGGGTCATGTCAATGTACCACTACAACTCCACAGCTCATCTGGTTGAAGACTTGGCTTAGATTCCTACATAAATAACTGAGAAATGTCTGTAGTGGCAAAAAGGCAAGAGGAGAATGAATAAATCATGGTATATTCTTAGGGTAAAAGAGACAACCCTTTTTTGGAAAGGGCCAAATAAAACAAGGGGCATTCAAGGTCTGATGGAAGGCAAAGAGACACAGACAGTTTGAGGAGGCCACAGTAACAAAGCAAGGTACTCTGAACAATGCAGCAGTGAGCTAGCTACTGCCAGTGAATACATCTGATGGCAGAGGGAAAGGGAAAGATGAAGGAAGCAGGAATGAGGGAGAGGAGCTGTGACAGGGGCCCATGGAGAGAGACGGCATGGGTAAGGGGAAACAGTTACTGCATAGAGACATGTGAAGGATAGTTCGGGCAAAAACGCAGGGCTACAGCGGTTAAAATGAATCAATTGGAGCTGCTGGCCCCCTTGTTGGAATTTTGCTACAGTACCTAACTGCAAGGTTCCGAGGGACACGTTATGTGGAATTTTATTAGCTTTCTATATCCACGTGTGAAGAATGAACATAATTTTTGCAAACCACCAAATATTTAGATTTAGACATACTGGCAAACAAATACCACTTCCAGAAACTGAGCTGTGCTAGTAAAGGATATTAAAATCTATTTAGCTAATAGGCTTGTGTGATGCAATGGTCATAGTCCATAAAAATAGGAAATGTACTTTTACTTACCAAAACCCTTAGTTTTCACTGTTGCCAAGCTGAAGGTTTCAAGTATATATTTTAATAAAAAACCCCTCAAGAACTCAATTTTCTAAGTACTACTCTATCACAGCAGCAACGCCAACTTTGGAACTTCCTACCTTCACCATGTGCCCCCTTGGCATGCGTGTGGAGGGCGAGAGAGGAGCTGGTACTGGGCTGAGCAGGCTGAGCGTACTGGGAGGGCAATGGGGGAGGAGGGGGAGTGGCCTGCACTGGCTCATAGCGCTTTTCACCAAATGATCTATCCATGCCATCAGCTTCAGGAGACTTTCCCCTGTGAAAAAAGACAATGCCAACATATGAAAATGGATTTACATTTACCAAACAAGTTCTCATTTCTCTACGTATCTCTGAGTTTAAAAAACAAAAATCTAGAAATTTCACAATTTATTCTTAGGAGTATAAACGGTTAACTCCACCCAAATATACACACAAATTCAACTACTTATCAGCACGAAAAATCTCAGACAGCACAGATACTCAAAGAATATTAGTAAAACATCCAGAAGATGGCAACCAAAAGGCAGATGAAATTTTGGGTATACTTGTAATACAGTGTCACTTACAAAAATGAGTAATAGTTGAGAGATTTGAGCAAGTCTTCCAAATATTTCGAAAAATATTTATCGGCCCAAATCTTTCTTAGATTCATTTCCGATTTGGTATCTAAGGTACAAAAAGCCTTGCTGCTGGTATGCTCAGAGCACCAAGAAAACTGGCTTTATAGACCGGAGATCAGCAAATTCTTTTATTGTAAAGGGCCAAACAGTAAATGTTATTGGCTTTGGGGGCCATATAGGCTCTTGCACAACTATTCAAACTCTGCCCCAAAGCAGCCATAATATGTAAATGAAATGGGTGTGGTTGTGTTCCAGTGACACTAAAAACACTGGATATCTCTCACTTGGCAACTGCCCTTAGTTTACTATATCCATTTTTTGTTCAACTGCTGGAGTAGCAGACATTGCTTGGCTTTACAAGGCTCATTTAAGCCAAATTGTGCCATGTATGCTTATTTTTTCAGATCTCCAATTGTTAATGTGTAGCACATAAAATTCAAACAAAAGAAATTTTAAAAATAGACCCATAATTACAACACTGCCATCTAAACCTTTGCAGAAAGCCAAAGCTGCACTAGCTTTATGTGCACAAACAAAACAGACATTTGGAATGTATTTTCACGGAAAGTTTCATTAACAAAGTCTAGTCTTGTGATTAGCTTTACAATGTCGCTGTTACGTTGCTTACGCTGCTTTTAGGCTCTTGCGCAAAGCATCCAAAGACTTTAAAATCTGAGAGTGCACATAATGCCAGTGACGCAGTGAGGGACACCTTATGTAACAGCCTCACATTAATGCCAGTCTTACCACTTGACGCTCCTTTTCAAGTAGTCATAGCTAGTGTAAGAGCCAAGAAATCTAGGTGGCGGCAAAGCAAGCGCAATAGAAAAACGAAAGGAAACGGTCAATCTAACTAAGTACATTTGTAGCAAATGGAACTCAAATGTCATTTTAAAATAGTAACCAAAAAAATACACATCCACCATTTCAGAAGAATCTGATCTATTAAAAAATATCACTCTCATTTAAGCTAGGAAAATCACCCATATTTAAACTATAATAACGAAGTTAGGTCCTGCCTGCCCATCAGCCCATCCTCCACATATTTTCACCATGAAGCTAATGAGTAGGAAGGTGCTTGAGCTTTACTCCTCTTCCATCCCTGCCCTTTGGCTTCACTTGCTAGTGGTGAGTTAAAGAAATGAGCTAAATAAAGGAGGGATACTAGGAATAATCAGCAGGCTCTGAATAAGAATGAATGCTCCATTAGAAGAGGGCCAGGCCAAAGAGATTCTTGAAGTGAAAACAGGAAGAAGCCCTCCGACACACCAGCTGTGCTGGTCCCCAGGAGGGTCATGAGGAGCGGGTGAGGGGGGGCCTGCCTTTGAAGCATGGCTGAAGAACCTGTGCTCCTTCCTAGCAAGACCTTATCCATCACCAGTCCTAGAGCTAAGTCCTGGGATAGGTGGAGCCTACTGGGAAAGCTGCCATGCTTGAATGTCACAGCTTCTCTCACTGAATGTCACATGTACACAGAAACTACCTAACAGCAATCTTACTTAGTTCTCAAAAAGTTGAAAACTGCTAACATTTATTTTGAGACCTGGAAGTCTTATAGTAAGTGAACTCTTGAGTGAGACAGATTCTAGTGCCAGTAAAACTCCTTTGTTGCCCCGAAGAAGCTGAGTGAGTCTGGGGGAGGTACACACACCCAGAGGCACACTGCTCTTCCAGCCCTGTGGTGGGATCCTAGAAACTCCTTAGGGGCTGTGAAGACGAAGAGCTGGGCCACTACTTCCAAATCTCCCCAGTCCCAACTCAGCTCTCTAGAACCGTAAGGCAGGCAATATCCACCTGCTTTCTGGGGCGACAGTCTGTCACATGCTAGCAGACTTCTCCTCTCTCTAACTCCCACCATGTTTGAGGTGTGTTTATAAGTGAAATGTAAGCACATATTACCCGGAATAAGACACCTTTGCTATTTCTATATATTACTTTAGAAAATAAAGGCCTGTAGGCAGTCTTCTGGTGAAAAAAAAAACAATAAATGGTTTTGCAATACAGGACAGAAAGGTTCATATATTTTATATGATTTTCCTGTTGTTAAAGTTCTCCTAAATTGCTAACAAGCATACAACAGCACTAGAAGGGGAAGACACAGAAACGCCTCTCTCAGTCATCCTTTCTTATTCCTCATTCCTCTTCCCAACCTCTGCCCACTGGATACCCACATATGGAAACGCAGCACAACTATGAAGTTTTCACTTTATGACAGCCACAAAAGAAGGAAATGTATACTAGTGTCCATCTCAAGTCACACTTTGCCGCTCCCAGAACACTCACAACAGGAAAGAGTAAAACCAAACACTCAGAGTCCTGGGCGTATTCACAAAGACAGATGTTATCTATTTCAGTCAAACACAATATATCCTTAAGAAATCTCTGCCAGCTAAGACTCGGTTCCTCCCAGAGCCGCACTGATGGAAAGGGGGGAGCTGACACACCTAGTACACCGTGCCCCGTGCTGCTGAGTCCCCACCCACCCAATACTAGGCAGTGTTCTAGACTCTGTCAGAAAATTATACATCACATATGTGTCACTAAGCCTTCTTTGTAAAAAACCCAAAGGCAAAACCAAAAATGCTTTGTTAGTTTATTCTCTGAAAAGACTTTTTACTTTTTAGACCTAAATGTATTCTTTAAGGCTGTATTCTGTCTACCAAGCACAAACATAAATAAATGAAATGAAATGAAATCTCTTGCCTTATACTACACCCTTGGACTTGCTTCTAACAAGAATGAATGTGGGGCGCTTGGGTGGCTCAGTCAGCTGAGCATCTGCTTTTGGCTCAGGTCATCATCTCAGGGTCCTTAGTATCATGCACCCCTGTGATGGGTTCCTTGCTCAGCAGGGAGTTGGCCTCTCCCTCTGCCTCTGCTCCCCCCATGCTCACATGCTCTCTGTCTCAAATAAAATATTTTTAAAAAAGAAAGAGAAAAAGGGAAGAAGAATGAATGTGTTTAAGGACTTAAGTAAAAGTGAGCTTACTAAGATTCACTATCTGGTTCTGGATGCTCTCCAGATGTACCGGGCACCTCTCTACTCTCTAGTGTTGCATTAGGGGAGGTTCACAAACACTGGACACTGTCTGCATTTAACAACGCCCACTGTGGCACTCAAAATGTGCATTTGTAGTTCTCACAAATGGCTTTCTTCTCTAGACAAAGATTTAAATGGAGGACAGTGGAAAGAAGGTTTTAAAACTTCACCTCAAATGATGTCTAAGAATAGAGTTGTCATTAAAATTAGGTTTTTAATATTAGAGGTTTTAAAGTATATTCTAAAAAAATTTCCAGTCGGTAGTAAATAACAAAAGATAGTTAAATCCAGATAATCCCAAGTCATCTAATTCATTAAAGATCTGGGTGCTTTGGAACTTAAGACACAAGAATGATTTTGTGGTGGCTTTTTGATGTGTCAACTTGGATAAGCCAAACAACAATCCCCATCATTTGCTCAAACAATAATGCAGGGGCTGCTGTGACAGGGATTTACAGATGCAATGCCTCTAATCCCTCGAGTTCACTGGGAGGTTTGGATGGACCCTTTAAAAGAGAGCTTACGCCTTCCCTGAGCTGAGAGATTCCCAAAAAGCTCTACATCTCCTCTTCCTGTCCTGTGAACTCTCAGCTTGCTTCTTGGTAGGATCCCACAATGGTGTAAATGAATTCCTTGTAACAAATACATATCTGTTTCTCATTCTTGTGGGTTGGTTTCGCTGAAGTATGAACCCACCTGTGCTATGTGAGTTTGCGTATCCCACTCTCAGTGAGTATACAATACCAACAAAAACCCCAAGAAAGACCCATCAATAAGATCCCCAACAGACGAGTCAACAGAAAGGAGGAGCAGAGACAGGGAAAAGATGACTAGAGTCAAGAAACTTGGGTGCTAGGTCCTAGCTCTACCCCTGTCATGTCAACTCACTGGACCTCCGTTTCCTCATGTATAAAACTGGACCAGAAATCCTTAAAGTCCCCTCACGCTCCAACAATAAAAAAAAGAAAAGCTCCTTCTCACCTTGAAAAACAACAACAAAAAAGGAAACCCAGAAAACTGTATTGTCCTCCTGCAAATAATGTTGCTCCCTGCCATGCTATGTTTGTACTTAAAAAGCAAAACAGAAAAGAAGGAAAAAAAACCAGCATTAAGTGTGTTGCACAGAGGGGAGACTTAGGAGTAATCTAAAAGCACTTTGATTTTAACATCTTTCATAAGGAAAAGTTTTGTGTATCTGCTATCAGAGTTGAAGGACAACACACACACACACACACACCCCAAAGCTGGAAACTACACCATGCTGAATGACCACGGAGCTGACAGAAATCATGTATTATGGACTTAACTTCCAAATATACTGAATTTCATGTGATTAACTCTACCTTATGCAACTGAGCCTTTATGTCTCGTATTTTTAAAAGGTAAGTCTTAGGTGAAATAACTTACTTCGAAGAATAACTAGAAAAGTTTGGTTGATTCTGAGAATGAACTGGCTTGGAAGGTTCTGAGAGATGGCCAGCAGGAATGTGTGTAGAAGGCTTGTTTTCAAAACTTCTTCGGTCAAAGTATGAGAGCTGTTTTCGATAATATTCTTCATCCTCCTCGGGATCGTAATGATTAGATCGAACGATATCTTCAGGTGGCTTCATCTGAGGTTTCTGAGGTTCTGGGATCCTGACAATGAATCACAAATGGAACAACTTCTTAGGTGTTAATTTTACAAAGAAAATGGAATGTATAGATATTTTATCTTGACCTTTCACTGCTACGATTATTCAGGATCAAGCCGAGCAGTCCAACAGTCAAAATGGGCATTTCAATTACTCAGAAGGCAACCCTTTGCTGGCTCATGAGGCCTTTAACACAATCTAATAAGCTCGATAATGATCTGGTCAGAGCCTCACGGCAGGTTAGAAGCAGTTAATTGGAAAGAGAAACGGGAATATACAGCTAAGACAGTGGTGAACGTCCCAAAGTACTTACACCAATTTTAGCAACAAGTAACAACAGAGAATTTCAGAACTTTAATCCAGGATTGATAAATGATTCTCATTTAAGGAAATGACTCTCTGTAGTCCAAAATTCTAGAGGACACAGGAAGCAGTGGGGAAGAAATTAAGTTGTTAAGCAAATTAATAGAGGTCTGCTTCAATTTACAATGGGATTATATCTCATAAATCCAGAGGAAGGTGAAAATATCATTAAGTCAACAATGCACTTAATACACCTAATTTACCAAACACCATAGCTTAGCCTAGCCTACCTTAAATGTGTTCAGAACACATACTCTAAGCCTACAGTTGGGCAAAATCATCTAACACAAAGCCTATTCTATAATAAAGTAGTACTCCATGTAATTTATTGAATACTATTCTGAAAATGAAAAACAGAATGGCTATATGGCTACAGAATGGTTTTAAAGTGTGCTAGTCATCTACCCCCGATCGTGTGGCTGACTGGGAGCTGCCCCTGCCCCTGCCCAGCGTCAGGAGAGAGTTCTGTATCACATATGGTGAAAAAAAATCAAAATTCAAAAAGTACGATTTCTACGAAATGCATATTGCTTTCAAGCCAATGTAAAGTCAAACAATCACTAAGTCACATCACTGGAAGTTGGGGACTGTCTGTACATTGTTATATATGCTCTGCTTAGTGAATTTTAGAAACTTTGCCTCAAAAATAAACAGGTTTCACACCAAAAAAGGGGCTAAACTTTCAGTAATTACAAGTTTATTTTATGTAAAATAGCTCATTTGCTAATGATACTGGCTAAAGGAGACCCCCTCCCAATAGTTTACATTATAAAAAGCACTAGATGGACGCCTGGTGGCTCAGTTGGTTAAGCGACTGCCTTTGGCTCAGGTCATGATCCTGGATATCTAGGATCGAGTCCCACATCGGGCTCCCTGCTGGGGGGGGGGGGGGGAGGGAACCTGCTTCTCCCTCTCTCACTCCCCCTGCTTGTGTTCCCTCTCTCAGCTGTGTTTCTCTCTGTCAAATAAATAAAATCTTTATTAAAAATAAATAAATAAATAAAGCACTAGATATCATTAAGAGGAAAATCTGTATGTTAGATGGTAGTTCCTCTTTATTAGAAGCACAAATGTAAGCACATAAAACATGACTTAGGCAGAAAAACTGTAATCAAACCCAGTCTCACTTACTCACAGTGTGACAAGGCCCCTGCTAAGAGAGCTGCTGGCCAGGTTTCTCTTTCGGCTCCACCAAGTCCTATAACCTACTCACAACCCCTCTCAACTCCAGTGCCTCTCTTTCAAATGGAAGAAAGGACCGTCCACCTACAGGGCACTGAAGTGTTTAAAACAATGGCAAGCATATGGCATTAGCTCACTAAATGATTATTTTTTGTTATTTTAGCCAAACTGAGTCTGTTTCTTTACCCCTTAAAAGAATTTGCATGTCTAAAAGCACTTTTTTTTTTTTTAAGGACTTATTTACTTATTTGACAGAGAGAAACACAGCCAGAGAGGGAACATAAGCAGAGGGAGTAAGAGAGGGAGAAGCAGGCTTCCTGCCGAGCAGGGAGCCCGATGTGGGGCTGGATCCCAGAACTCCGGGATCATGACCTGAGCTGAAGGCAGACGCTTAATGACTGAGGCACCCAGGTGCCCCTAAAAGCACTTCTAAAGCTAAAGAATGTTAATCCAAATATGAAGGGCTTTAACACTTTTATTTTAATTGCTTGTTAGAAAAATACCCTTTTGAAAGACTTGATTACTAAAGGCATAACAAAGATCTGTTACAGAAGGCATAGTCAAGACCTCTATTTTTCTTTCTCGGGCCACTGTCTTAATTAGAAAGGCTGGTAATTTTCATTTACGGACAAACAAGAGCCTCTCCCTTCTCCTTCCTCTCCTCTACAAACGTAGTAAAGAGGCTTCCTCACTGACTGGAAGGGTCAAACTCCAGGTCAGCCCCATGCCACAAACACCACAAAGCATACCCACCTGTACAGTGTTTTGTCATGTTCACTGAACTGATTCTGAGGAGTGGCCTTAGGACCAACGATGGGAACACCTGGAGGTTTAGATGCTACCTCTGGAGGCTGCAAAACAGAACACAAACATGCCCCAAGAACAGGTAAGTATAAAAGAGGCTTTATTTAAGCAGGGGAGGGAGAGCATTCTGAACCGCTCCTTCACTGAAACCGCCCAAGCATCCAAGGCAGGAAAGACATGGTTACGTGCTTACCTTAAAACCAGCAGTGTGGTTTTCATCCTTCTTGCTCTCCAACGATGCAGATCTTTTGTTTTCAAACATTTTAACTCTAGTGAGAACTGACTGGGGTTTCATTGCTGGATCTTCCTCCTCTTCAGTCAGAGTTGGGGGTGGAGGCAGTGGTTTGGTATTTGAAGGCAGAACTTCTGGCTTGTGTTGAGATGGGGGTATTAGAGGAGGGACAACTGCAGCACCATGCAGAGGCTCATAATGGCCTGCTTTAGAGGTAAATCCTTGTGATGGTACTTGCTCATAACTTCGTGGATATTGGTCAAAGTACTGTTTGGATTCAGACGCCTTCGGGCCTGCTGAAGAGTATGACTGTGCTTCTGGTCTGTATCTGTTATGCATGTCATACCCAGGAGTTGGCTGCTCTTCGTGTCGTAGGGTGGAGGTTCTAGGTGGCTGGTCGTAGCGCGGTCTGCTGTCATAGGACAGAGGGGCTGGCTCTTCAAAACGTGGGTAATAGCCTCGTTCTGAGGACTCTTCAGGATGCTGTCTGGAGTCAAGATCCCGAGGGTGCTGATTATCAAAGGAAGGCCGAGGCTGATAGGGCTGTTTGTCATCATAATATGACCACTGCTCTTCGTATGTAGGGATGCGCTCTTCATAGCGGAGACGATGGTCATAGTTTCGAGAAAACTGGTCTGTGTAGTTTGAGGAGTCGTATCTGTATGTGGGCTGCTCGAGGTCTCTGTTGGCTTGTTTCTCTACATATGGGGGTTGAGATTCATAGCTCAGATTAGGCTCTTTGTCTGCTCTCTGTCCTGGGTGACCAACAGCTGGCTGTTTCAAAACATGATTCTGTCTCATCATTTCCTCAGGATAGGGATCTTTTCTATACACCTGTATAAAATATTCATTTGTAAGTACAAAGGCTTGTTTTCATTTCTAGTCTACTTTAACAGACAAAAATATGTGAAAATGGTATGTTCTACCACTTATTACCAAGACAAGAAAGAGATTAGTGAGAAAGCTAGTTTAAGTGAAAGCTCAAAATTTTTAATGCAGGTAGGGAAGCTTTTATGTTTTAGCATGTTCTAAATGAAAAGTGAGTTAAAGATAATTAATTATTAAATTTAGCAGAAAATTAATACACTGAACTGATTCCACTTGATTTGGACACCAAAAATAAAAATCATAAAGAAAACTTATGGACACCAGAATTTACAAAACACAAAAATGCCTATGATGAGTCACAACTAATACTATAAGGAATTCTGGAAAATACTAAAAGGCAAAGAATAAAAATAATAAAAACATTAAGCACAAATACCAATTAAAAGGCCTATTTCCAAATTATCAGTATACCACCAGCAGCCATGCAAACTACAAAACGGAAATGACTCGTATTGATTGAAAGCACTATGGAGTATAAGCCCACAGTAAAAAAGCAAAAGGAACACTTAAAGGGCAAAGCAAAAATGACGTGTGCTAGACTGATGGAGAGCGGCAAACGAGGGCGACACTGCGGCACTGGTACCTGTGCTGGGTCTACATGCGACGGCAATGACGGCTCCTGGTCTCTTAGCCTTATGTGAGCTGCCTCAGTGCTTGGTGTTCTTAAAGAATCAGCTTGTGGTGAGTAAGAGGTGGAAGGAGCTGGGGTGGGCCCCTCCAGTCTGACATTAGTTAAAGTTACATTACGGTTAACAGCAGAGGTTGATGATGCTGGGTTTGTTTCAGGCGAAAGGTAAGGGACTGGAGATGAGGCTTCTGCTTTCTGTGAAGTGTTTAAAATATTTTAAACATAGTGTTTTTGTTTACTGCTAACTTCCCACTTCCATTTATAGGGGTTGGTAAACATACATTTTAAGTGTGCTGGATAATAAAACTACGACCTCATGTCCTCAATTAAAAATAAAAAAAATTCAGTATACTGCTGTGTAAGGCGAACACACAAAGTTTAGAATTAAGTCCTTGGTATTCTCAAATTGAAATTAAAGATTAATTCTTAATCCAAAGAAAGGACAAAATATATTCTTCAACTCAATCACCACATCCTAAAATTTAATAATGCACCTCTAACTACAAAACGTTGAATGCTTGCTGCTTACCTGTTGAGAGGCTGTTTTAAATCCAGGGGAGTCTATTCTATGAATTGGTTGTGGCTGCGCTTGTGGTGAATAAGGAGGATATGTTTGGTTTTCATGATGCATTCCAGAGGAGTCCTCTCTTACAGGCTCAGAGGACCGTGTAATGGCAGACTCCGGTGGAGTCCCAACCTCATCATTAAGAGTTTCATCTAGTTCTTGATCAGTGTAGGCCCCGCCTTCTGTATCTGTGTCTTCATAGTCAGAAGTGTGTCTACTGTCCGTGCTATACATTGAGTATTCACTACCTGGGGCTGACAGGTAGGACAGACGATCATCATGCAAATCAAGGTCATCACTTGTAGCACCATCCGCCTGGGTCAAATAAAAGTAAATTAAAAATTTTATTCAGTAGTTCTTTAAGAGATGGCCTTTACTTTACAAGGGAGATTGAAACGGATACTTTCCTTTGGAGAAATCACATCTATTTCTCAAAACTTCTGGCGAGGAAAAGTCAAGAAGACTGTACAAGCACACATGCAGATACACAGAGCATCCTTTGAGATCTGAAGGGCTTGGAAGAATGAAATGTTGGCTGCTCAGCCACGACAAAGCTGGACTCTGAGGCTCAGCCCCAGAAGTCAATGAAGGAACCCTGACACTAGTCAGGTTTATAAAACCTCATCAGTCACTAGTTTATCAGCCCAAAGCAAGGTGAAGAGAATGCCGCCAAACCCAGCTCACGGAAATAAGGACACACTGACAGAACAGCGCATTTAAGAGTAACTATGAAAATAAATGCCACAGTTCAAGTTGAGTAAGAGCTTACATGTATTTATACACACACACACACACACACACACACACACACAACAACTTTTAAAAAGTTGGTATTTGGCCCTCAAGTTTTTATAAAACAGTGGAGAAGCATCACCAAGCATCACCTAAGTGCCTGCTGCCTCATTAAATTAAGAATTACTGTCTTTACTATTTTTCACAGATGTAGTATCCAATGGATGGTGAAGGAGAAATGTAACTATGTTTCTCTCTGATAATTAAGAGCTGAGTTGGTTTTTATTAGTCTACGTTATCTTCTGAGTAGACCAGAAAGAAAATGAGAAGCATCTGAGGGAAAGGAATCTAAAGAATTGCCATCGACAGGCTGTCATTGGATACTAGTTTGAAACTAGTACCTGGATTAATCAATCAGAACAGTCCCTGAAGATCTTGCCTGGACTTTGTGCCCAGTTGGGCACAAGAGTCGAAGGATCTGGAATCCAGAATTCAGACAATCCTCCTTCCATTTTAAGCACAGACTGAAGGACAAACGTAAGGCTTGAGCCGCCGGAATGGAACATTCCACACAGTCCTATGCCTGGCTCTCTTAAGAGCCTCACCCTGAGAATTGCCCTCCCGATAAGAATAAATAAATGATATCTTTGGGGGGAAAAAAAAAAAAAGGAAAAGAAAAAAACAAAGACTAGGGTATGTGAGGTGTCCCAAGGGCTCCAGTTTCCAACAGAGTACCTGCTGCGCTCAGGGAGTGAGAATTCCAGGGCTCTGCTCTATGTTACAGCAGAGTCTCCCCCACTGAAATCTCAATGGCTTCTCAACTCTAATGGCTGCTGCAGAAGAGAAGTCTTTTTGCTATTTACTCTAACATTTAACTCACCAGGGTTCTGGAAAACTATAACCCAGCAGCCAGCCAGGGAAATATTTCAGTCCTTGGGGAAGAATTAACTTGGAACTCACTAATCCACCGAGCTTTTGCAGTGATATGAAATGCACAAGTGAGCAAGAACCATAGGTTGCTTTGAACCGAGAAATGACATATGCCTACATATTAAGAAAGTCTCAGGATGACTTTTCTTGGTTTAGTAGGAAACACACAAGACTATGTCAGATCTTGCAAAAAAGACCTCTTTCCAGCAATCAGACCAGAGCCGTTTGCTCAGGAAAGTCAATGTGAAATGAAGTGGTTTTGGTTTAAGAATCTACTATGATAAATTATACCTGAATAGAAGGGGCAGGAGATCTATCCAGCTTGATTTAAATCTTAACAACCTATTCTGATTTACAAAATGCATAAATCTATTCTAATAACAAATGATCTGTTTTCCTCACGTAAGTTAGGGGAGTTAGACCTGTATTTTAAAATCCAAGCAAAGACAGGAAGCACACATTAATATCACGAAGAGAAATCATAGAAAATTAAGATTATTTGTGGATTAAAAAAAAACTCTCAGGCAGATAGCAGACTTTGTACATTTATAAACTAATTTCATTTCGGGAATCACCAATGCAAGCTATTAACCATTCTACCTGAGAAAGGCTGCTAACAGAATTATGTTTTTATAGATTAGTATGGAGAGGACTGCAGTCCTTTGTATCAAATGCCACAAGAGTAAAATTTAGTAATAGTGTGTTTCTGTAAAGTGATGCAGTGTTTTTTTTTCTACCTCAATTTGTCTGTCAAGTGTCCCAGCTGATACCCAGTTATTCAAAGTGGTCTGATGATCTCCTATGCATAGTCTAGCCCCTAAAGTAGTACTGATGAGAAAACTCACAATTCTGACACATTAATACAGGTGGGAACAGCAGACCAGACACAACCTCTAGATGTAAACATCTTAACATCTCTTCTCACAGAGGTTGTGCTTTCCGGATGAAGGGCACAGTGGTCCCAAGCATGCAGCATGCACGGCTAGAGCACCTGTAGCCAGAGCCAGGCAGAGGAGAGCAGGGACCGTGCAGGGGCCAAACAACAAAAACCAGGCCAACAAAGAAATACTAAAACAAAATGAAACAAAACAAAACAAGAGATATTCTCAATCCTCTCTAGCAACCAAAACACAATAATATCATACTAAAGGTAAAAGATACTAAAAATAAAAGTTTCTTTCAGCTGTATTAACTTGCCCAACAAAATGAACAGACCTTTCCCATCAAAGACTGCTATAAAACCAGAAAGACTGACAACAGAAAGTAGTTATTTTAAAGCTGGCCATTTGAATGTATATAAAAAGCAAAATTTATATATAAAAAAAATGTATTGCTCTGTTCAACATCTAGTATGCTGTAACGATATGAAAAGGTACTAAAGTGGAAAAAAATTCCTAGGTAAACAAAGTAATAAAATAAGTTCTTTACTTAAAACATCTCAGAGCCTTTCCTGTGCTGGTGGATATAGTGTTGTCCCTCATGGGGATGGGGGTGGGAGGTTATGGCTACACTATTTCCCACCCATTATCTGCCGTTAAGAGTGCCTTTTTCGGGGCGCCTGGGTGGCTCAGTTAGATAGGTGACTGCTTTCGGCTCAGGTCATGATCCTGGAGACCCAGGATCGAGCCCCACATTGGGCTTCCTGCTCGGCGGGAGGCCTGCTTCTCCCTCTCTCAGTCCCTCTGCTGTGTTCCCTCTCTGGCTGTGTTTCCCTCTGTCAAATAAATAAAATCTTTAAAAAAAAAAAAAAAAAAAAAAGAGTGCCTTTTTCTTCCAGACCAACTGTCCTTGCTTTTAGAAAAGGAAACTGAAGCCAGGTTCTAAGTCATTCCTCAGTCAGACTCTTCCTCTTCTAGTCAGCATCTGAGCACTCTCTGAGACAGTACCACTGAAGTGGTAATTCAACAGGTGGGGAAATTTCAGAACCTTTTACTATCAAAAACAACTTTCATGACCACTACATACAAATTATAAACCCTTAAAAACAAACTCTCCCCAAATTACTCTAACGTACTGATCTAATCAGAAGACAATGGTAACTCAAAGCCATCTCTGATTAGTCATATCATCTACTGTGAGGGCTAAGTAACAGGAAGTTTCTTACCTTTCCCTCAGAAACCCATACCAACTGGTTCTGTTGTTGCTGAATTGCTTCTTTCAATGCACCATACCAACCATCATTCATTGAATTTAAGTTAATTGTAGCTAAAAATAAATTAACAACATTGTTTTACAATAGGAACACTGTCAAAAGCCAGAATTCATTCAACCCTAAATGCATCGGAGCAATCATCATTTCTTATTTATTTGAAGGATAATATTTGAGGACATATACCTTCGAAATTTCTATTTTGGCACTGTACATTTTCTTTGACTCAACCAGCAGCTGTTAATTTAACAGGAAGCTTTCCTGTTATATATCGCTTTTAGCATTTGAATAACCCAGTATTTTTGTCTACATGTTGTTGCCTAGACATTTTAAACTACATGAAGGCCTTTAATATACTCACTTGTAAACAGATGGTGATTATTTTTACGAAGTTTATGAGACCGTTCATATAACTTCCTGGCACTTTTCCGAGATTCTGGACATAACCTCATCCTCATAGTTTTCACACCTTGCTTAGAATCAGGGTTCAGGAATACTACAATTGGATACCACTGGGCATAATTCAGACGATCAACTGCATTTGGTGTTACATCTAATAAAGCATGTTTGTCCTGGAGGCACACAAAAAGTAAACAAGGACGCAATTAAATTGTTAATTAAACAATTAAAAATCATCACTTTAAAAAAAAAAGTCACAGCCTAGCCTACACTCCAATGGTAATGGACCTTTAACTGGGTTCCAAATTGTCTCAAGAGTACATGTTAGAAAAAGCTGTAATCAGAATTCAACACAATTTCTGGCCCAATTTAAAAAAAACAAAAAACAAAAAACAAACTTCACCAGCTCACTTTAAGATAGCCCCAATACTTGTAAGTCGACAGTATTATCTACGTTCAGTAAAGTAAAAAAGAGTATATGAATTTAATGTTCCTGACATGATCTTGTAAACTGACTATATTCCCTAGGCATATAAATATCTTTTGATGCATGCATACTGTTTCACAGAAAGCGGTTACTGGCATGCCCTTCATCAGGGGCATAATCTTATGTGGAAGACCAGTAATAATTTTAGAAAAGCTACTTTACTACATCCAAATTAACTAAACTTCATCCCACTCGAAAATACAACATTCACAGATTATAATGAAATACGTCAAATTTTAATAACTTACCTGATCTATTATTTGCTTTATTGTATGGAGGCGAATAATGCCAGAGCTACGTTGGTCAGTTCCAGCATCTCGTGGTTCACTTTCTATTCATGACATCGAAAGACAAAAAATCAAAAAATCGTATGTCCATTGGTCAGACCACAGTTTCTCAACTACTGGACACTACCACATGCCAGGCTATGTAATATCTAGTTATAGGGGCTGTCCTATGCACCATGGTCTGTTCAGCAGCATTTCTAGCCACCTCCTGCTACATGCCTCCCCCATATTATGACCAATAAAAATGTCTCCAGGAGTGGCCAGTATACTCAGTGAGGCAGATCCCTGGCTGAGTGCCACTGGGTTAGATTAACACTTCCCAATAATTCTGGGATTAGAGAAGGCAGGTAAGGCACTTGCTTCAGAAGCAGTATTCAGTATTCCCTATGCATAGAAGTATCTTTTGGGGTGCCAAAAAGCCTCAGAAATCAAGTAATACTTTGTTGCAATATGTTTGAAAGATCAAAATTAATAATCTACAATAAAGAGTTAGTAAGTGAAATTTGAGTAAAAATTATTTTAGACTGTCAGTTGGTCAAAAAAATTGTCAGGGGCCTGGGTGGCTCAGTTGGTTAAGCGACTGCCTTTGGCTCAGGACGATCCCAGAGTCCTGGGATCAAGTCTCTCATCAGGCTCCCTGCTTGGTGAGGAGTCTGCTTCTCCCTATGATCTTCCCCCTCTCATGCTCTCTCTCTCTCATTCTCTCCCTCTCAAATAGATAAAATCTTTAAGAAAAAAAAAAGAAAGAAAAATCATCAAATATGGCAACTCTTTCCGTTGAAAATGAGATTTAATTTTTTTTTTAAGATTTTATTTATTTAACAGAGAGAGAGAGAGATCACAAGTAGGTAGAGAGGCAGGCAGAGAGAGAGGAGGAAGCAGGCTCCCCGCTGAGCAGAGGACCTGATGCGGGCCTCGATCCCAGCACCCTGAGATCATGACCTGAGCCGAAAACAGAGGCTTTAACCCACTGAGCCACCCAGGCGCCCGAAAATAAGATTTTAAAATTTAAAAATAATATTGATGAGCTTGGTCCCATTAAAGGAAAATAAAAACTATCAATTCTACTTTGGTATAAATAAAATATTCAAACTTGAAATAATGTGAGTTTATACAAATGTTTTTTATGTTTTCCAAAAATTTTCTAACTATGTTCTGGAAAAAGTCTTTAAAAAAGAGGTACAAATACATATGTACAGACACACATTTTTTTCTTTTGCCTAATGGTCTACGATGGGTTGGCATGACACAATCTCCAAAGGTTTTACACATTGTGACATGCAAAGAAAATGACTTATTTGTAGACCAAAAGAGACAAATTTAGGAGGCCTCTTCTGCGAAGAGTCCCATCTAGGGCTGATGAGATCAATACTTAGATAGGTCCGCGTCCCATCAGCAACAACACTGTAGCAGACTGGCTAGCGAGTTCTGGGTTAGAGGCCTTTTTAGAACCTGGGAGCAGAGAAGGCTGTTAATTTGTAACTGCGACAGAGTCTGTGGTTTCCCACTAGCAACCTGTCCCTCCTTACTGGTATATAATATGCCAAGTGCAGCTTGAGCCAGTTACTAACCAAAAACCTCAGAGGTCCAATTAACATTAAGTTCTTCACTAAAAAAGCACAGCAATGTTTGACTCTGGTCACAAGAAAAGCCTAAAGGACAAAAAGGAGCTCTGGTGTTTCAGATGAGCCAAAATCAGACATTTGGAAGGACAAAGGTCACAATGAAGGACAAGCTGAATTAACTACAGAGAATGAGACTACCATAAGCTAAAGCTCCACCAGCGAACAGGGCAGAATTTCAAATCTCGTGAGCAGAGAATTAAAGAGAGATCAACTGGGAGCTCTGGTTGGAGAAAATGCTACTAATTCTTTAACAAAAGACTCTTATTGGACTCAGAGAGGATGTTATAACTAAGCTATCTGAATCCCTTTTTTAAGAGTCTCGCTGAAGTGTAGAATAAACTCAATTAAAGCAACAAATTACTCCCTCAGGTAAAGCTTCACAAGTCTTCACACTTACTTTTCCTAAATCTAAAAACGCTTAGTTTGGTTATGGGTGGGGTCACCACCAATTTCTTTAGGCCAAATGTTACCTACAAATGACCCCAAAAAACCTCTTCTGAAAAAACTAACAAATTGAACGGAATCAGAAATAACATTTTCTAAACTTGTTCAAATTCTACTACCATTTGCCTGCAAATCTTCTCAAGTTTCATAAAACAAAAATCCTCATCCAACTTCACCAACAACCTAAGTGAAGAGCAATATAATAAAAAGGCAATACTCTGATTCCTTAAATTAAAACTATTAATGTGGGTCTCATCTAGTGACAGTAGGAACAACTACAAAGGCACAACCTTTTGGAAGGCAACAGCATATGCAACAGTAACCAGAAAATGCTCATGTTCCACAGCTTGTTCCTGCCTGTTATTTGGGAACTCTAAGAAAATTATCATAAATATGGGAAAAGCTATATTCCTGAGGATTTAAATCCTTTGGGAAACAAAGCAGAACAGAAACAAGCAAATAAAATCTGGACAGATTTCTGCATCCTTCATAAAAGGAAAATATAAAATTGAAACCAACTATGCAGAAACAACAGAAGGTTAATCAACCAAAGTTTGGTTGCAGAATGGATAATAAAAAAATAAGGTATTATCTATTAATAAGGAAAATCAAATAAAGCTCCACACAAAAATTTGCTTACTAACAGTGGTAGGGTAGAAGAAAATACAGCACGATAAAATTTAGTATGATGATATATGTCAAAATTAATTTTCTAAGCTTTCCAAATACTGAATATTTCTGTAATAAGAGAAAAAAAACAGTTTAAGGTTTTACGTATAGCTTAAAGCAAGCCAAAGTGGTCATAACTAAGTCTGTATACTTAAAGTACCACAAGAGCTAAACAAATTAAATAATAAAAGAATCTGCAAGCAAAATCTGTTAGGCATTTAAAGCACTGTATCTTCATTATTTATATTTCACACTAACTTACTATAAATGCCTACAATAACTGATGGCATGAATGATATTTTTATTATGCTTTTTATATACTTGTTTCTGTTTGCTCAATGACTGGGATGAAGCCAGGAAGGGTTGGGTTCAAAGTTGAGTTCTGTTACTCATTAGCTGGGTGTCATCGGGGAAGTTTAGAATGAAGAGATTGACTGGCGATGGTCCTGATCACTCCAAGACTCAAGTTGCTCAACTTCAACATGGATATTCTAATATTTACCCATGGCGATACTGTCGGGATTTACTAAACAAGATCATGTACAATTTTCATATGAAGCACAGAGCTTCATAAATGGTAATTCTTTTTATTACTAAAGGGAATTAGTAAGACTAGTACATAGTCACTCAAATTTTCCTCCAAATTAGATAAACTGGGTAAATTGCAAACTTTCACTTACAGAAAATTTTATTTCTATTAGGTGAATGGATCAAGACCCATCCTTTAGAGGAGTACCAAAAAAGCAATATCCTCAACCTCATCTAAGTCAGTCTTAAGGCCACTTACTTGCAATCTGATATATATCTGGTTCCTCTCTTGCCAGCTTTTCTCTGGCAACATCAGCTATGGGTCCAAAGATAGTTACAGGCCTCAGAAATCCAGCTGGGGAGAAATTCAGAGAAAAAAATAACAGTTTGTACTTTTTCTTTCTTAAGCACATTGAGATTAAATGATATTAAGGTTAATCTATAGAATATAAACTACCTTCTCGAAGAACAACTCTTTCATAGGCTGGAAACTTTGTTTGAACTGGCTGAGCTGACAAATCCTCTCTGCTCTTTCGAAGATTTCTCTTGGAACTGCGAAGACCCCGGAATCTCCAGAAGTCAGCACGGTCTCCTCCCGCTGTTTTTGGAAGTGTGTACTGTACACTGGCTAACTGCTCAGCCCTGGACAAGACAGAATAGAGGATAGACAGACAGATAGATAAATATATTTAAAAAAACAAAATGAAAAAAGACCCACAGATAATACAAAATTTCAAAATACTGGACAAAACTTTACATGGCAGTTTAAATCTCAATGGCTAAACTAAGATAAAGAAGTTTTGGGGCATCTGGGGGCCTCAGTGGGTTAAACATCCAACTCTTGATCTCAGTTCAGGTCTTGATCTCAGGGTTCTGAGTTTAAGCCCCACGATGGTCTCCACACTGAGCATGGAGCCTACTTTAATTAATTAATTAAAAAAAATAGTTTGTATAACTAAAGTCAGTCACAGATAAATGGCGAATATAATGAAAACTAATTCTTTACATTGCAAAATTTCCCACTGGGATTCAACTCTTCCATCATCATTTACTTAACTTATTCTATGAGAAGTATCCAAACATTCATACCTGTTCTTATTAGGGATGATGCCTCGTTCTACTTCTTTATGATTTTTGCCAATTCGAATAGCAAGCCAAGAACCTAGTTTCCCATTGTACAAGGTATCCACAACACGGAACACCTCTCCTTTGTTAAAACTAAGTCCATAGGGAGATTCCTTTTCATATTCAAAATGGGTTCTAATATAGAATGAATCTCCTACATCTGATTCTACGATGCGACGATAAACTAAAAGGAATCAAAACAAAAACATGATCAATAGCGAGTAAGATAAGAAATTACTCTGAAGAGAATAGACTATGTGAAGATGCTCTGGTAACAATAACAAAACCAGTAGCATTCAACATACGTTGGATCCTTCCTCTGTGTGAGGTACCGCATTAGGCATTCTATTTCAGGTACAGCACCATTACTTCATGAAATAGGAATGTTCAGCACTTCCATTTTGCAGATGAGGAAAGTAATGCAGAAAGAGATCGATATTTCCAAAACTACACATAGTGCTATTTATATCATCTAACTTGATTTTGCTGCAAATCAGTCCCATTTTCTCAATAAGCAGCTTTCAAATGTGGATAATTTTGCTCCCCCAAGAGGATATTTGACAATATCTGGAGACATTTTTGATTGGGTATGTGTGCTATTGGTATCTAGTGGGTAGAGGCCAGGGATGTTTCTAAGCATTCTACAATGCATGGGTCAGCTTATATAAAAAAGAATTATTTGGCCCAAAACAATAGTGCTGAAATTGAGAAACCCTGTTCTAACTGAAAAGTGTATCCGCCTAATTAAAGAAAATTAGGCATTCTCTTTAATTAATGCTAACAAAAATGTACTGCTTAGACAACATGAGTAAAAAATCTGGAAGCTAACTGTATTTTTGTATGGTTCTGATGGCTAATAAAACAATTAGGATTTTTCGATGCCGTGTGAAGGGCTGAACAACATTCTCCTTAAATTAGAATGTCATAAAGGTTGGTCCTATAATCATGCTTTCTAACGAGCACAGTGTAAGGCTATGTCTCTAAGTGACTTAAACGCTATGATTAACAAATTCATTTATCACTCAACTTTGATTTCTTTAAAAACGGAAATTAAAGTCCCTATAAGTTTTCAGAATTCTAGAGATTTTTTCCATTTTCTGACAGGCTCTCACCGTCTTTCTTCTTCTGAGCCAAAATGGTCACTTCTTCTCCTTTAGGGAGGTCGAGTAGGAAAAGGACGGCTTCTTCTCTTATGATGTTTGTGAAATCTACATTGTTTACCTGTTAGAATATATTTCACAAATTATTCTTGGTCATATTTTAAGATTATGAAAATACTTAGCAGAAAACAAAGATTCTCAGACTTTACCTAATTTGGAAATATCACAGCTTTCAGAGGGAAAAAACTGACTTTCCCTTGGAGAAAAATATACTCTAATTTAAAATATGTAGAAGCCAAGTAAACTGAGTAAAGGTATAAATTCATTTAAAGAGTAGCCACAACGCATCCTGGTGTTAATGATCATCTACTGCAAAATCTAACCAATTTAGACCAAAAAGATAACTCCTAATTCCAAATATTTATTATTATAAACTCTCTGGCTTTAAATTTTGAAATTATAAACTCCACAAATGTAACTTAAAACTATATATATATATATAATGTTGTATACCAGTATACCTCAACCAAAAAAGATATTCTTTAATTCTGTGAATTTAATCATACAGCCTTACTTTTTACTTGTCTCTGAAAAAGAAATCAGAAGGAAATAAGATAAAAAGAAAACAGCATATGCATTGTCCCAACTCTGTAAGAACTCTGTATGATGTAGGCTCAACGTCTGCAAAGTCAGTATGTACTTTTATCAGAACCTCTTAAGGACCAAAGGAAACTGGTGACAATATGCAGGATCACAGGTAGATTTTTCTTCTTTTTACTTTTTGAAAATTTTCCACATTAAAATGTACTACTTTTATGATACAAAACAAAAGCAAATTAAGAAATAATTTTAAAATGATGTACATAAGGGTGCCTGGCTGGCTCAGTTGGTAGAGCACATGACTCTTCATCTCTGGGTTGTGAGTCTGAGCCCCATGGGGGGGTAGAGCTTACTTAAAAAGGAAAATAAGAGCATAAATAAATAAATAAATAAATAAATAAAACGGTGTATGTATGCCCTGATTATTTCAAATAGGATATGAGGTGGTTACGAGATAAGTGTTTAATTTCTTTAGTATAGTGAACATCACTTTCCACATTGTGTTTGAGTACAATGTAAACATCACCACAGGGAATCAAAATACAGTGTTAGATGGAAGCCAGTAAGTCAAAGATGATAGCTTGACTTATACGAGAAGTTTGAAGGGAAAGGAGAAAAGGAGAAAAATAGCCACAGGTAGCTGGCAGAGTGGGGAGGGGATTCAGGAGAGCTCAAAGTAAAGATTCTGATGGTGGGCTGCTGACATAAACCCTCAAAGTCGAGATGGAGACCTGTAGCAAGAGAGAAGCAGGGAGCTGCTGACACTCTCCAAGCTTTAGAAGAACCATTAAGGAAGGCTGGAAAGAATTTACAAGATTAAAAGAGCACCAGAAGGATAGTGTTATGGAAGCCAAGGAAGAAAGCACTTCAAGAAAGATTACTTAAGACAGTCAAAACACTGCTAGGAGATAAAGGAAAAGAGAGCCAAGGGTGCCACTAGGTCGATGATGGCTTATGAGACTTCAGATTGAGCAGTAGTTATGATGGAAGTCAGACAATAAAACTTGGGACAGTGATGACTGAAAAGAAAGCAGGGTAGGGACTGACAACAATTTTAACAGCAAAAAGAGAGAAGTAAGACAGTGGAAAATGAAGAGTCAGAGGAGAGGGAAAGAGGAAAAACATGAGCAAAGCAGCAAGGTTCTGAGCTGGAGACTGAATCCAGGACAAGGGGCAGGAGGTAGCCCAAATGCAGGAAGACTGAACAGAGATGACAATGACAGTCTACGCTGGAGAGTGGAGCAAACAGGAACTCACATTTAATAGATATGATCTTCCGGTTAAAACAGGACATAGCTTCTCTGTCAAGAGATTCGCATGTTTTAAGGAGACAGATTAAGATGATACTATATGATTAGGCAGTATCACTTATAGCAAAGATGGAAAAACAACTACAGCAAAAGAAAAGAGGCCACACCTAAGCTGGGCTTTCTGACTGGTCCTATCTCTTGTGGGGAATGAAGCTTCAGCACTAAGGCAGCTGACACATCTGCCCAATGGACACCCCATTTCCTTGCATGTAAGCCACTTGGCAGGGTACAGAAAGCTCCACAGGGCTATGTGAACTGCTGCAAGGACTGCTCCCTCTCCCATGTGAGAGGAACAGGTGATGGCAAGTTGTGCCCATGTCAGTCTTGCCAGCCTGAATGTCTAGCTGAACTTAAAAAGACTATTTGGTGGATTTCATAGGGATCTAAGACGTATATATTTTTTGCAAGTTCTGTGAACATCAGAGATTAAAATGATACCAGAGGATCATACCCTGTAGTAACACATATCACATCAATAAACAAGAGCAAATGCAGAAATGGGAAGGGAAGACTACAACCAAGACCAGATGGATTCCTCATCTGAATGGTTATCTGGTTCAAGAGACTGTGACTTAAGATTACAACTGAATTATAATAATAGGCTTGCTGTATTTGATGTCTTTCTCTAAAGATCTAAGTACTTTCAAACCATATCTCTGATATACTGACATACCCTGAGAATTTGATCACCCTCTTCTAAGCCTTCTTTGGCTGCAGGGCTATCTTCTAGAACACCAGCTACAAATATTCCAACATCATTTCCACCAGCCAGGCGCAGACCCACACTATCTCCTTTTCTGAATTTTACCAATTTCATGCTGGGCCTGTTAAAACAAATATTTTATTTGAAACAGTTAAGAGAAGCTTGAAAAGTTACAGTAAATTGCTACAATGAAAACCACACTCAGAATGAAACAAAAGACCATCATCTCTGAAATTCCCCCTCATACCACTAATTTACTGAATACAATTCAGTATTAGAATTCCAAATCAGCTTTACTGGCACTTTCTTTTATTCTCTGATTAATAAATTTTAAAATATCTGAATTTAATGTTTATACAAACAATGTTTTCCCAATTCTTAGTGTCTTGGATGCATATGGGGCATTAGCAATGGTTAAAAACATTTTCTACTTTTTCATTCCAATTCAGACCATATCATCTATACAGAATAACTGAGAAGTACTGTTTTTCAAAAGTAGAAACTGAAGCATAAATTGACAAATTTTCCTAATACCAGGGAATCAAAATGAGTCTCTAAGCATTGTGATCTCCGCATCCAAGAGATAGTGGTTTTCAAACTTGGTAGGTGGTGCACTCTGACACAGATCACTTACTCTGCAGCCCCTTTGAATTTTAAATAAAAAACTTATCAGCCTTCAGCCTTTCTGGATTAGTCACATATTCAATCTCTGCCCTTTTCTTACTAGAGAGAGAATGGAAAAGGAATTAATGTATGCACATTCTTTTATAATCAGCATAGTGCCAAAACCTTGTGATAGCCCTAAAATAAAAACTAAAGGACATCTTAGAAGAATGGGTAGGGAGAAATGGAGCTTAAATACAAACCACCCCTTAAGGTACTTAATTACAAATTACATACATAATTATAAATTACCCATCTAGGTTTCCATACCTCTTCCACTTTTCTAGTCAAGACACACAATTCTACTACCTATTCTGATATGAAGCGCAGGAAAAAAATCTCTTTTCCTCTTAATTCACTAATTAGCAATGAACAAATGATTGGAAACCAATAGAAAACAAAAAAACACAAATCAAATAAATGAATGAATGAGTTATGGAAAGGGGGGCTTCTAATTCTTTTAAACCAACTAAAGACCACCTCCTCAAGCTTTTAGATCTTATAAGGTATTCACACTTGCCCCATTTCCTTACCTGGAACAAACATTTACTAGATATAAACATCAGAGCCTGTAGGTTAGATGAAGCCACACATTGTCAGGGTTGGTGGCACCCTTCATCCCTCAATGAAAGTACTGGCCAGTGTTATCATGGGCCATGTGAATCGCTTAGACGTGACAGTGTCCTGCTTTTCCAGGTTAAGTCCAGAGCCTGCTCACAGCCTCCTCTCTCAAACCAATTGTACAGACAGCTTTTTGAAACACTTCCTCAAAGTCCTTGAGACTCCAGATCCCTGGTAGTCCTTTTGTAACACAGACTGATCTCGTATGCCTCAAAAAGCAAAAATCATTGATTATAGTTTGTACCCTTTAGTAAAATCTGTCTTTTTAAAGGACAGCTTTAGGCCCACTCTTCGTGTCATGTACCCCAGATTACTGGCATTTTATACTCTGCTTTACTGGTATTAACATCAACTTTGCAAGAAGAAAAAGTAAACCCATTATTAACCACTTAAATGTTTCCTGGCTCAGCTGCCCACAACCTCAAATCCTCTTCAGTATCTGTTCTTCAGGGCTCTCTTGAGAAACAGTTCTCTGAAATTAATCATTCCAGTTTTCTTAAGCCTTATAGTTATAAAAGCTTTCAAGCAATTCTGAAGAAAGGAAAAAGAAGGAACTACCCCTTAATAAGATTTTGAATTATCAGTTATCTGATATTAACAATATACAATTTTAACCTTATGTTCTACCCATCTATTTCAGGAGTTCTTTCTCTCTAGGTGGGTATTTGCAGTACCAACCCAATTTCCTTAAGCGAAGAAAACAGGTAAGAGCAGGGGTCTACATCTAACCCACTTAAAAGTTTGGTTATGTTCAGTTACTCACATCTTGTTCCTTTCACCACAGAAGCAACAAAAGACTAATTAGACGATCAAGATGGTCTGAAATTTACATCTCAATCTTATTGAGTATAAAACAGACAATAAAAGAAGTAGAATATAAAAAACTTATTTCTGAGGTGCTAACTAATCTATAACATGTTTTCAACCAAGCGTGATTTGGTCCCCAAGAAACATTTAGCAAAGCCTGAAGACATTCTTGGCTGTGACAACAGGGAGGCGCTACTGGTAGCTAGTGGTCAAGATGCTGCTCAACACATTCCACAATGTGAAGGACAGTCCACCACAATAAGCAAGGACCTAACCCAAAATCTCAACAGTGTTAAAATAAACAAACACTGGTGTTTGTTTTTTTTTAATGCTAGGGCATTACAAAACTTGTTAAAATTCAGATTTCTAAGCAGAAAACAACTTTTTAACTTTTGTAATTCCCAACCTAAAAACTAGGTAGGTGACAGTGGTGAGAAAGTCAACATCCAAAGTTTCTTTTGTGTTGTCTAATTTCTATCATATAAATAATTTGAATTAAAACCTTAATCAAAACATTAAGTGGTATACACTCTTTCAAAAAGGATATGCAATATGGTTTGCAATTGAATTCCTACTTTAAATAACGCTGAATAATGGACAGAGAAAACAACACAAGTTTAAAATCGCATTACCGGAGAATACCATCTTCATGAGATGAATTAGGTAAGACACCATCAGACGGACTGACAGGTAAATCCACATCTGGTTGTCCAACTTGAGCATACACAGGCTTTGGTTCTAAAGGAAAGAAAATTTAAAACTTATGCAGGAATCACTTTATTAAAAACTGGAATAATAATGTAAGCACAACCAGGAAAACACCAAACAACAAAAAGCCCACAAAATATACATATATAAATTCATCAGCAAAAATATAAGCTCAGAAAACCTGATAAGGAACATATAGACTATGTATTTTAAAGTATGGAGTACAGTTATAAATTCTGATGTCTTTATAGCAAATATGCACATTACATGGCTACCTGTGCCTTCCAAAACTTCAGCTGTTAGAGTTTGAAAAATTTATGAGTGGGGAGTTGGGGGCAGGGGGAGGAAGAGGAAGAAAAAGAGAATCCCTACATTTCTCTAAGACCGTCAAAGCAGCCTTCTTCACTGTGGTAAAGGTATTTGTTTTCAAATATCCACATTCTTGCTACTAAACAGAGTGAAAAGATTTGAGAGAAAAAACTGAGTGAGAGACAACAGAACCCAAATCTCCTGGCCTTTCAAGCAAATGGAACCTTGCAGATTCTTATGTCTGGTTTCATATACATCTCTACAGTGTGTAACCTACAGCATTTATGAAAACGCTTTCAATAGATAAATAACTTAAAAAAATGTCTTAAGCCAATTTAATATTTCTCCTAAATAAGGAGGGCTAGAGAACTTTACTCACTGTGAATAGCTGTTAACTATGAGTAATTTCTAATCTGAAAAAAAAATTTTTTTTTTTTTTTTAAGATTTTATTTATTTGACAGAGAGATACACAGTGAGAGAGAGGGAACACAATCAGGGGGAGTGAGAGAGGGAGAAGCAGGCTTCCAGCCAAGCAGGCAGCCCGATGTGGGACTCGATCCTGGGTCTCCGGGATCATGACCTGAGCCGAAGGCAGTCGCTTAAAACCAACTGAGTCACCCAGGCGCCCCGTAAGCCGGAAAAAAAAAAAAAAATTTTTTTTTTTTTAAAAGAGAATAGCCATTCTTTTTTTGTTTTGTTTTGTTTTTTTTAAAGATTTTATTTATTTGACAGACAGAAACACAGCCAGAGAGGGAACACAAGCAGGGGGAGCGAGAGAGGGAGAAGCAGGCTTCCCACTGAGCAGGGAACCCAACGTGGGACTCGATCCCGGGTCTCTGGGATCATGACCTGAGCCGAAGGCAGTCGTCCAACCAACTGAGCCACCCAGGCGCCCCCGAAAAATTTTTAAAAAATTCATGCAAACCTATGACCCATGCCAACCTCATACCCATAAGGAATACGCTGGAGGTCAAATTCAGAAAAATTCAAATACAGGTAGTAGGAGAAGCAATAGTAGTAACTGTAAAAATAACAATAATCAAAATCACTGAAACATCTTTAAGTCTGGAAATTCTGACAATTACTTTATTTAGTCTGATTGCAAATATTTTCTGAATGTAGTATTTGCTAGGCTTACCTGGAAGAGTGGGTGCTTGTTTCTCATTTCTCTCAACTACAACTTCTTCTACCGTTTTAGGTGTATGATCATCTGCTTGCTTCACAGGAGTTGACACAGCCCCGGGTTTGGAAATTCTTTCTTCCTCTCTGCTCCGGAGACTGCACATTAGAAAATTTTAAAAATTATGAGCATAAAGATGGTTGTGAAAATCATTTGTAAGAGAACAGTCCAAGAACACTCAAGCAAATTTTGAAAAACAATGACAAGGGATTTGCTCTAATAGCTATCAAAATACTGTAAAAAATCCAGTAATTAAAACTAGAGTGGTATCGCCACAGAAACAGAAAAACAGTTTTGAAAGAAAGAAAATCCAAAACATATATTTAAAAGATCTGTATCATTGAAAATAAAGGACTGTTAAAGAGTCAAGGCACAAAAACCCTCATAACATCAATAAACAGTGATCACATAAAAATACAGTAATTAAAAAATATATTTTTGGTTAAACCAAATGAAATGGGGTTTTTAGTTCTAACAGCTGAATATGAGCAATTTAATATAGTTCAACCTAACATGCGCACTGTGTTTAATACCTTAATATTTCCACATTGACCAGTTTATACATTGGCCTAACGTGGCCTAACAACACATACAAGAATTTGATATTTAGAACATATAAGGAACTATAAATCAGTTTAAAGGAGACAACGCAAGAGAAAAATGAGTATTAGGAAGAGACAATTCACCAAAAATAAACATATAAATAACAATAAACATGAAAATATGTTCACCCTCACTAGCAACTAGGAAAATGCACATTAAAATAACTTTTAATTATCTTATCATTCATGAGAACTTTCACACCATAACATAAAACCTAGGGAAGGACATGGAAAAACAGGATACTCATACAAGGATGGTAAAATAAGTGTAAATAAATACAACTACTTAAGGGCAAAATGGGAGCTACTTAGGCAAACATGCAAAAACCTGTAATTCCACTTCTAGGTTTATCCTAGAGAAACACGTACATGGCCAAAAATACATATATAGCAAAAATATAGGCAATATAATTATGAGACTATTTTCCAAAACCTATGAGCTAAGACCACATTAAACAGGGAAATGCTGAATGTACTTACACTAATATCAGTAACAACAATTATCACAATAGTGATACCTGCCAAAACTATGGTTATTTACCACTATTTTGAAGACTCAGATGACATAACCATGAGGTAATAGGCTTGAAATACTGGGGAGAATTTCAGTGAGTATAAAAGAATACAAATTATATAAAGAAAATTATAGGGGCGCCTGGGTGGCTCAGTTGGTTAAGCGACTGCCTTCGGCTCAGGTCATGATCCTGGAGACCCGGGATCGAGTCCCACATCGGGCTTCCTGCTCGGCGGGAGGCCTGCTTCTCTCTCTCTCACTCCCCCTGCTTGTGATCCCTCTCTAGCTGTGTTTCTCTCTGTCAAATAAATAAAATCTTTTTAAAAAAAAAAAAAAGAAAATTATAATTAAATTCTTTAAAAAAAAAAAAAAAAAATCAATGGATTTTCCTCAATGTCCTCTGTAGTCAGAAGAAAATGAAAAGGGAAAAGGATGCCAGCAAAAATAACATCAGAAACTGTAAAATGCCTGGGGGGAATTTGTACAATCTTTGATTGGGGGAGACCTCCCCAACTAAGATAAATATCCAGAAGCCACAAAGATGATAACATTTCACTATTAAAAATGTTCAACTGCACAGGGAAAGATATTATAAAGACTTATATTTGCAACACACTCCCCAAAAGAGCTACTACTGACTGACGAAGACATGAAAAAGAACAACACAACAGAAAAATGAGCAAGAGGCTGGGAAAGCAACAGCACCAGACCCAAGATGGTGACCAGCAGGAGGCTGATGGAGCTTGAAGAAATCTGCAAATGTGGAATGGAAAAACTTCTGTGACATCCAGCTTGATGAAGCTAATTTATTGACTTGGCAAGGGCTTATTGTTCCTGACCACCCTCCATATAATAAGGGGGCCTTCAGAATCACAATCAACTTTCCAGCAGAGTACCCATTCAAAACCACAAAAGATCACCATTAAAACAAAGAAAGATCACAGGAACATCAGTGAAAAGGGGCAGGTCTGTCTGCCCAGTAATGAGTGCTGAAAACTGGAAGCCAGCAATGAAAACCCACCAAGTAAGCCAGTCCCTCATAGCACAGGTGAACGACCCCCAACCTGAGCACCCACTTCGGGCTGAGCTAGCTGAAGAATACTCTAAGGACCGTAAAAAATACTCTAAGGACCGTAAGAACGCTGAAGAGTTTACAAAGAAAAACAGGAAACAGCGACCTGTGGACTAAACTCTGCTGCGATTCCAGAGAGTTTGAGCAGAGACCCTGAGCAGCACATTCAGACTCCCCACAAAGCAGGACTCTGTGGAAAACTGACATGTGCTGCAGTCTGGTGTTTGCTTGTGGCAGTTACTAACTTTTCTTAATCAAAAGTGGTCCAGGTAACCTGTAATGAAAGGATTAAAAATTGGAAGGAAGGGAGGGAGGGAGTAAAGAAAGAAGAAAGGAAAGGAAATGGAAAGGAAAGAAAAAAGAAAAAAGAAAAGAAAAGAAAAGAAAAAAGAAAAGAAAGAAAGAAAGAAAGAAAAGAAAGAAAAGAAAGGAAGAAAGAAAGGAAAATGAGAAACAGAAATGAACCTGGCATTTCACTGAGGAAGCAACACTATGGTCAAAAATCTCATAAAAAGATGCTCAGCTCCACTATCAGGAAACCATCAATTGAAAATAAGCAAGTACCTAATCTGCAACCATCAGACTGGTAAACATGGAATTCTGAGAAACAAGTGAGTCTCAAACATTACTTTTGGAAAGGAATTGGCATTATTCATGAACATTTAAAAATAATACCAATATACGCTTTAATGACTTCAAAAACAAAGAGAGCCAGGAAATGAAATCATGGACAAAGATGCTTACACCATGACAGTGTTGCACAGGCAAAGACCCAGAAACACAATTTCCATGACACGTGAAGTTTCCCATCAAAAGAATAAGCTGGAAGGATATTCACCCTGTGCTGTTGAGTAAAATTAGCTAGCTGGTAAACAATATGCAGAGTCTGACTTTTTTTAATTATTAAAAACATACATAGGACAACCTTCTCAGGTCTCCTACCTCCTCAGGAGCTTTGTACTATCTCACCTCAATAAACCTTGCTTTATGCTGCTCACCAAGATAGATAGATAGATAGACAGATAATTAAATAAAATCACACACAAACTCTACATATGATACTTACCTTTATTTGTAAAAGTATGTGTAAGTACAGAGAAAGGCTTTTAATTCAAGAGCAGTGGGAAATGGGGAAAGGTGGACTTGACCTATTTTACTTGTTCTAATAAGCATACATTGCTTTTATAATTGAAGACAAATATGTTAAAATAAGTTACATGTTAAAAATAAGTTACAATAAGGGGCGCCTGGGTGGCTCGGTTGGTTGGGCGACTGCCTTCGGCTCAGGTCATGATCCCGGAGACCCGGGATCGAGTCCCGCATCGGGCTCCCTGCTCGGCGGGAAGCCTGCTTCTCCCTCTCTCACTCCCCCTGCTTGTGTTCCCTCTCGGGCTGTGTTGCTCTCTGTCAAATAAATAAAATATTAAAAAAAAAAAAAAAAAATAAGTTACAATGAAAGAGAGCTACATGTAGAAACACGAGAATAACTGTGAAACAAGATGCGAACTGCAGCAAACTGCAGAGTATGTAGGCTGCGGCATCAAGACCTGCCTCCACAGCTCTATAAACACACTTGTGTGCAAGTATCCACATGGAGAAAGACCTGATGGGTATAACCAAAAAGGCAACAGTGTTTTTTCCCCCAGAGGGAGAAAGAGACAAAACAGAACCCAAGTGGAATCTGAGATTTATCTATACAATTTACAGCAAAAAAATATGTACATATTACTTACTAAGTAAAGATTAAAAAGTTTTTAAAATATTTTAAAACAATGTTCATCTTAAAATTTTTATTTTTAAAAAAGAAAAACTAATGACATACTGTTTGGTGACTAACATTAAAAAAAAAGGCATTTTTCATAGTTTCTATTCTCTAGTCATTTAACTGTTCTATGGGGGTATACTATAGTTTTTTAAGTTATATGTATTAATATGAGCTGCATGTAAGTTAACCAGTCTTTTAGGAAGATCTATAAAAGTCAAGGTATTTTCTATTTTTTAATGACTTTATTTATGCATTTGAGAGAGAGAGAGAGAGAGAACAAGCATGAGAGGGGAGAAGGTCAGAGGGAGTAGCAGACTGCCCATGGAGCTGGGAGCCCAATGTGGGACTCGATCCTGCAACTGTGGGACGACCTGAGCCAAAGGCAGTTGCTTAACCAACTGAGCCACCAGGCACCGAAGTCAAGGCATTTTCTAAATCATTTCTAAATTATTTTTAAATCATAAAAAGCCAAAATATTTAGCCACTGCTTATGTAATAAAATCTGTCCAAGTATAAATACAAATTATTCCAAGTATAAATACAATTAAGTTTTATCCCCAGACTGCTCTAGGCACCTCAGAGTATAAAGGGAAGTACAAAATAGAAGAGTCCCCTTATATTCTTTGCATTAAAAAAATGGAAATATGAACATTTTAAAGACAATGAAATTAAAGAATGTGTAATTTTAATAGTTCTACACATTTATTGCTCTGCAAAAGGCAAACTTTAAATTGCTTAAAAAAGATCTAAAACCAAATATTTACAATTGACTTTCTTACATCTTAAATTTTCTAAATTTAAAATGACTGACATTAATGATAAAGATCATCTTGGTAACTTAGAATCAATTGTAATACTTTGACGTAAACATCTTCCATAATGATAACCAATGAGGTGTCACTGCTCTTGCTCCATCACATAAAACTCCCAGCACTTTCATCTTTGGTTAATTTTCATACCGTATTGCCCAACATCCTTCTTTTGCTCCCTGAAACAACTGCTATGACTTAAATAACATTTCAGGTGGATAGAATTCATATTATTCTACGAAATTTTGCATACAGTTGATATTTGGGAGAATCACCTCTCTTTTTAGTGCATTTCTGTTACCTACCAAAAGATGGAGGCATTACTCAATAATACATGTAGTTTGGGAGCAGTGCTGTTAAGAGGATTATGAAGCAAGTCATCTATATAATTGCAAATTTTCTAAAATATGTATTAAATGAAATGAGGTAAAATCAATGAATACATTTTATTTAACCCATTACATCCAAAATATTATTTTCATTAGGTAATGAAATTATTAATGAGGTAATTCACATCTTTTTGTGTGTGTGCACTCATCAAAATCCAATGTGTTATACCACATGTAAAATACATCTCACTTTGGACTGGCCACATTTCAAACCTCAGCAACCTCATGTGGCTGGCTAGTAACAATGATGCTGGGCAATACAGATTTACAGTTACAGTACAGGAATAAAATAATCAAAATTTCTAAACATTTATAAATTTCTATTATGAGTAAATGTGATCATTATGTCTACTGTAAGACAAAAACTGAATCCTGACACACTGAATTCATCTATATTCAGTGGCACTTATCAAAAGAAACTGGTAAGGAGGCTATGACAATGAAAACACATTTTCCTCAAATCTTCCATACATGATTCTACCCAACTGGCTCTGAAAAAGTATCTAAATTTTACAAAAAATATATATATAATAATAGTAATTTTTGCTATTAAGAGGAAGGGTGACTTTATACAAAAACCACATCTGTACTGAGTCAGACACATGTTTATCAACATACTCTGGCTCCAAGTAGCCGAGACGGACATTTCAGGCATTCTCAAGGACCTCAAGATGCTCTTAAGGGCATTACTGTTTTTCCCCTGGAGGGCAGGAGACAGAGTTTATTTTCCAGAGTTTTCATTTGTACATCAATCTTATGGCAGTGATCCATTTACCCACAAGCTCTGGGCTGGTTAAAAACTCTATGGAAGACAGTTATTGAGAGATGGGGTGGAACACAGTCTCTGAGGAGTTTTTACAGTTCATGTAAATTGAACTCATTATAAACAGCCTTCTTTAAGTCTTATCCAGTCAACTGTGTAACCTGGGTAGTAGAGTAACGTACACTCTTATCAGATCAGCAAGGAGTAACAAATTGTTTTCTGTGAAAAATTTCAGGTGTAAGTAAAATCCCAAGTGTTTGGGCCTATAGGTAGAGGGCAGTGGAGGCAGATGGCCTGGGCACCAGGGCTCTCCCTCAGGGTTCTGGTGTGTGTTCCTTCAGCAGGCTCCTGCAGCACACAGCAGTCAGCAGTTTTCCCCCAGGATGGTTTTGCAGTAGGTATCTAACAAGACACTTGCCCAGGAAACTCCTTTTCCAAGCACTCCAGAGGAAAAGTTCTTACATATTCTTCTGGTGACACACCACAGCCAAACTCTCTGCCATTCAGTGAACCAGGCACGGTTGTGCCTTTTTCAACATGGCTGGCTCTGAGCCCTAGGGATGCGTGGGGGAAGCCTCCTCTTTGGCATTCCATCACAGTACGAGGAGTGGATGCTCCTATACCTGATTCTCATATTCTTTAGAGTTCCTTTTACTTCTCACTAGCTAATCCTTTGTTACACAAATCCTGTTGTAATTAATCTCTTCACATTAAACTTGCTGGGTTCACGCACCACTCAGCTTTCTGTCTTGACAGGACCGTTTGACAAAACATGCCAGACTGCCCATTCTTCATGCAGCTTTCTTTCAGGCTTCGAGCTCTCAAACCTCTTTTCAACTGACTGGTCAGTCATGCCTTATTTTAAAACGAACCCATTACAGGAAGTAAACTTGAGGCTTAACATTCATGCCAGTAAAACATCCTTCTATAAAACCAACTTCAAATTCCTATTACATACTAAATGACTTATCTGAAAAAAAAAAACAAAAACAAAAACGGATTTATACTTTCTTTTCAGAAACTCACTTATTGCATAAAGAGAGGCAAGACCTATTAGAACCTAGGATGAAAACAAAAACTAGATACTACTCCTTTAAAGGGTACTGGACTGTCTCAGCCACAATTAACAATAAGATACGTTTAGAAATTATTTTTTTTTAAGATTTTATTTATTTGACACAGAGAAACACAGCCAGAGAAGGAACACAAGCAGGGGGAGTGAGAGAGGGTGAAGCAGGCCTCCTGCTCAGCAGGGAGCCCGATGTGGGGCTCGATCTCGGGTCTCCGGGATCATGACCTGAGCCGAAGGCAGTCGCTTAACCAACTGAGCCACCCAGGTGCCCCCGTTTAGAAATTATCTTAACCACATCCCACAGCTTTTCTCCAGTAACAGGAAAGTTCAGCCAGGAGGGCTAGAAGACATGAAAAAGAAAAAAGAAAGGGACACTCAAGTCTGACTATTTAGAACGTGTGACCATTATTCAATCTTCTAAATTTTATATGGAAACAAATTGATATTTATATGTTGTAGTGTTGTAGTTCCTCCTTAATAACAATAAAAAAAATTAATGATCTCTTTCTACATGGCACATACAGAATTCTAGGGATGACAAAGGGAGAGAGATGCAGAGAAAGCAAGAGAATAATTATACCTATTTTGCGTATTTACCAGCTAATTTCCCACAATTCAAGTTTATTCTTTACATATTATAACTTATTTTCTGGAAATATATATGTGTGTATATGTTTTTGAAAAAATCTGAGTATCTATACTGCTCATTACTGCAAATGGCTTTCACGTGATAACCCAGATGCAAACTTTTATGAACCACATTTTATACAGAGCTTCTCATCTTACATGTTCATTTATCATGGTGATGATGACTAACCTGGTCCATCTGATTTAGAAGGAAAATAGACCTGTTCAAACTGATTTTTGTAGAAATGCATAATATTTAATAATGAGAAGCAGTAAGAGTAATGAGAAGATCTTCTTTTAATTAAAGGATAGTATCATTAAGCCTTCATCAGTGGTATAATGATTATCAGGTACTTAGACTAATATCTGGAGTAAATGAAGATTTATTTATCTTAGAGAGCACCCCAAGCAGACTCCCCACTGAGTGTGCAGTCGGACACGGGGATTGATCCCATGATCCTGAGATCATGACTTAAGCCAAAATCAAGAATCAGACATTCAACCGACTGACCCACATAGGTATCCTTATAGTAAAACAACCATCTGACTGAGTGGTACATTTGGTTGATTTTACAACAAGAGATCAGTGTTGTAACACTCTCATTTTTTATAAAGATTCTTACAAGGACAAGATTCTTCTTACAAGAAGACTGTTCTGTATTATTTAAATATGGAAGTAAGAGTTTTCATACATTCACTATTTTTAACACACATTACCAAGCTCTGGCAGTTCATTTTTCAAATATATTTTTGGGCACCTGGGTGGCTCAGGAGGTTAAAGCCTCTGCCTTCAGCTAAGGTCATGATCTCAGGGTCCTGGGATCAAGGCCCGCATCAGGCTCTCTGCTAAGTGGGTAGCCTGTTTCCTCCTCTCTCTCTGTCTGCCTCTCTGCCTATTTGTGATCTCTCTCTCTATGTCAAATAAATAAAATCTTAAAAAACAATAAAAAAATAAAAAATATCATTCTTATGTTTTATACTGTACAAGAGCTGGTGAATTAAATAAAATTCACACTTTTACTTTGTAAATTGTGGCTCTTAAGTATAATATTTAAGCCTGCTTTTCTACCATTAGATCCATAAACTCCCCATAGGAGTTAAAACTGACCAGCAATCATTGAGCACACACATTCTTACATTTGAGTTTCTAGTTAATTACTAGAGAAATGCACCAATTGTTTTTCCTCAGCGTGGCTCCTTAGAAAGCATATCAAAAACAAAGCCTCAGATTGGAATTTTAACCTGGTAACCTAAAATTCCCCAAAACTGAAAACAGGTTGTTCTTATCTAAGTAACAAAAGTTCAGGATGGGTCATCCACTCATTTTGAAATGTTAGACAAAGAAAATTACCCCCCCCAATCCCAATTCAAGTAATAAACAACTTTTTAAAAAACTTTCATATTTTTCCTACTGAAATAATTTTTTCCAAAACAAGAAAAAACTTCTTAGAACTCCAATCACTCTCTCCTTTGCTCCTGTGATCCATCCACACAGGTCACCTTGCTGTTATTCCAGCAAGTTGAGAAATAGCACACACTATTCTTATTCTACAATAATCTTCATGGAGTGAGCTCTTTCTTACCCATTTCAAGATGAGGTCAGAAAAGAGAAGCCTTCTTCTCTCATCATGTATCTAATATTGTCCCATTACCTTCACTATCAAACTATACCCTGATTTTCTTTATAGAACACTTAGCACTAAAGGAAATTACTTTTTTTGTATTTCAAAGTTACTTATCTGCTTTCTACACCTAGATATAAGCCCTAAAGTACTATGACAGCATGGATCTTGCCTAGACTGTTCAGGGCATAATTTATAACCAAGTATTGGTAACACATACATGATATCAATAAATATTTGGAGTTTAGAATTAGGAGGATAATGTCAAAATTACTGGTGTAAAAAAATTTTTTTTGAACCTTCACTGTAAAGTGTTCACAGTGCTGCATCAACTCACAACCAACTGCCTTAATCTGACTAGAATGCAGAGGAGCCAAGAGGAAGAAGTCATTAATCCATCACTTATTTTCACTGAGACACTTCAAGAATCCTATCTTTCTACCCGGCCTTTTTTTTTCCACAGATGAAGGAGAAACTGAAAACAAACCAACCAACCAACAGGAGGGACTACATAGTCTCAAAAAGAAAATATAGCAGTACCTACACCAAGTTAATTACCAACATTATCACATGTAAATCTTGTTCTGAATAAAGCATCTATCTACTAAACAGGAGGTAATAAAACCTTTTTTACTTAAGACAAAGCACTAAAACCAAAGATCAGAAAAGAAAATGTGAAATTCACCAGTCAGAAGGCGGGCACTTCTCCACATTTTAAAAGAGTAAAAAGAAATGTTGAACTGATACATGTAAATGTCTCAATAATTTTCAGCCTATTGGCAAAGTTTCAGAGAGAACCACACAATATCTGACAGAAACTATATACATACTAGAATTAATATTTATAGCTCTCTAATACTTAAGAAAACAATTATGGAAGGTAACAAAAAATGTAAAGTGTCTGAGTAAAAATAATGATCTTTAATTTAAAAGCCAAGACTTCTCTGAGGAATTTAAGCAGATACATTATATGCCCTGTATGCATATGTATTAGGATTTACCTGGCACTCCTGGAGAACCAGATCATGAGCTTAAATTCAACCTTGTATAGTAAAAGGCTAATAGTAAAAGGTGAACTGTATTACAGGTAAATACTGTTCATCCCAAATGTATCAACTTAACTGGGCTCCACACTTGGATTTAGTCTAAAAATTTCTCATTTATAAAATTCAATTTTACTATCATGCATTTGCTATATCATAACCATATCAATACTGATAATACTAATTCAGAATTTAGTGGAAGCATTTTCTCTCAGGAGAAACAAATAATGAATAAAGAGAACATTTAAAAATTTTACAAAGTTTCAAACTTCTTAAAACCCTGCCTTCAAGTACTTCAAAAGCAATCATTTTTAAATTATTTTTATTTTTTCCATAACCCAGCCACCCTATCCCTCCCCCCAACCCCAACAACCCTCAGTCAAAAGCAACCATTTTTAGGGGTGCAAATAAGCGTGGCCTGCTGGGGACAGGACTCCCAAAACGCCAAATAATGTCTGGAAGGCTGTGGTCCAAGGCCATTTTTGCTGGCTACAAGCGGGGTCTCCGGAACCAGAGAGAACACACAGCTCTTCTTAAAATCGAAGGTGTATATGCCCGAGATGAAACGGAATTCTATCTAGGCAAGAGATGTGCTTACGTGTACAAAGCAAAGA
>PITA01012936.1:0-18880 GCA_004023965.1 Spilogale gracilis
CCCTCCCTTCCAACACACACACACACACACACACACACACACACACACACACACGCACACACGCACACACACACGCACACACACACTCTTCAAAAAACCCTGAAATCTAAACCAGGTTTTTAAGACATGCACAGGAAAAACCAGGTACAACAAAAGACATTCTAAACCTACCTCAGTATTCTTAACATTCAGGAACACCAACAAGGGGAAATCACCTTGGCGGTATTTTAAAAGCTGTTTATATTCAATGAAGACCTGCTTGTTTTGACATCAAAGACACACACGTGCAACCCATCTCAGGAAGAGGCAGAGACATACAATGCCTAGGGTTTACAAGTAGAACTCTGGTGTTGCCATGATGAAGTCATTTATTGTTTTGGTACAAAATACTCTGAGGCAAGGTAAAAACTTTGCAGTGGCTACTCAGAGAAGCAGGGACTAGCCTGGACTTAAATATCCTCCCCAGCAGGAGTAAAGGGACATCCAACAGTCCTACACAAGACAACAGGAATCTACATAATATGACCCAGATATGTGAGGTAAAAAGCCAACACCCATGGCCGTAGTGAGCAAAAATACACATTTTGTCCCCTGGCCAGATTGCAAAGAATTCTAGTGCTTCTCACATCTGCCAAAGTACAAATAAGGTTTCAAACTCTTCAGAAGCCTGAGGGTTTAGCTCTAAGGACATACAATCTGGAACTCCCCAGCCCCTTCATTTGAGTACCTCTTTAAAAATATGCCAGACTTAGGGTGGCTCAGTCAGTTAAGTGTCTGACTCTTGGCTTCAGCTTGGGTCATGATCTCAAGGTCGTGGGATCGAGCCCCATGTCAGGCTCTGCCCTCAGCGAAGAGTGTGCTTGAGATTCTCTCTCCCTCCCCCTTTTTCCTACCCTCCCATCTCTCCCTCTCTCTCTCAAGTAAATAAATAAAATATTTTTTAAAAAATACATTTCAGACTCACTTCAAGCATAGGGCTTCTAAGCTTCCCCTGACCTCCACTGTCCCAGTGATGAGTTCCTTCTCTTCTGCCTTAGAATGCTCTATCTTTTTTATTAGTACTTTATTCAAATTATCATTTTTCTCTTCATCTGCACAATTCTTTTTTTTTTTTTTAAGATTTTATTTATTTGACACAGAGAGAGATCACAGGCAGGCAGAGAGAGAGGAGGAAGCAGGCTCCTTGTCCAGCAGAGAACCCGATGCAGGCCTTGATCCCAGAACCCTGAGATATGACCTGAGCTGAAGGCAGAGGCTTTAACCCACTGAGCCACCCAGGCGCCCCACAATTCTTCGATTCACTACAATGAACATCCATTCTCTGCCCATCTGCAATTCCCCAGGGCAAACCACAACATCTTCGCATAGTAGGTGCTTAATAAAATCTTAACACACCAACATACACATTCTTTCTCAATACCAACAGTAACAACATAAGCAAATATGTTTGTGTTCTTCTCAAACCAGCAAGCCCAGCCTGATACGTTTTAGGACTGATCTAAATGCACCCCAGATGGGTTTTTAGACAGTCAAGCTGGTTTTTCTTTGAGCCTGGATTCCCCATGTGGAAAAGCTCCCAGAAAGGCTTGCCTAGACACAGAGAAAGTGATGTCTACACAATTCTGCTTCAGCCTTCTGCTGGGAAAACCTCCAGCTATTTCACTGAACTTCATATAACCAAGTCATAGTTCACATTTCACAGATTCTTCATGAGGGGTCTGACATCTCTGGAGAAGAGAGCCGGGGGAAGGGTGGGCAGACATCTGTCTTTAGAGTGGTTTCTAACAAACCGATAAGTAATTCTAAGAAAATTAGGATGTCACTGGTCCCTGTGGTCACCAAACAAGAAGGAGGTCTGTCCAATGGAATGACTCCAAAGGAGCGAAAAAGGATCTAATCATGATTTAATTACAATATTTTACCCTGAAATCACAGAGGAGAAAGTCACCCAGGTTTGAAGCCAGAATTACAGGTCTCGCTGTCCACATAAATACACAGGAGATCACCCTTGGTTAGAACTATGAAGAGATGGGTCTTTGGTAGCCTTCACCCCTTTCAGTTCTCCCACTTCTCGATATAATTTCCCCACCTTGCTTTCCATTTCATTTTTCATCCTTCCTCCTATGTGGCTGCAAGGAAAAATATTCTGAGAAAGAAGTTTAAATGTGCCAGTTCCATGCATTCCTTCCTTGTCTATTAATAACCCATCACCCTTACATCACCCACATGGACTTTCCCTATATCGTCTCTAAGCTATAAGCTCTTGGCGGCCCAGAGCACAGACCAGCATGACACGGCACACATACAAATAATGGGAGACGGAATGGGTGAATAAGTGAGTCAGGTTCCTCTTCCGCTTTGAAATAACATGAAATCCCAGAATAACCTTTTGAAATTCCATGACACCGTGCTTCTAGATGAGGAGGCGTGGGGATATTTCTGTTTCCCTCTCGTATATCCCTAGATCAGGCTATTTCCACTTGCTGAGATGAATCAGAAGTAGGAAAAACAGACAGGAAACTAACTGATCTCTGTACAGTCAAAATATATATATATATATTTTTTCAACATGAATCTATAGACATCAAAGTCGCCTTGAGTTTGAGACTACTTACAAGCATGTACGTACCCTTTCCTCTTTGAATTCATTCAGGTAGACAACCCATTCCTTCTACCGTTACTATTGTTATCTGTAATTCAAGTTCCTTTTCTTTTTTTTTTTTTAAGATTTTATTTATTTATAAAATAGAGAAAGACAAAGCAAGAGAGGGAACACAAGCAAGAGGAGTGAGAGAAGGAGAAGCAGGCTTCCTGCGGAGCAGGGAGCCCAATGCTGGGCTCAATCCTAGGACCCTGGGATCATGACCTGAGCCAAAGGCAGGTGCTTAACTGACGGAGCCAACCAGGTACACCAATAACTCAAGTTCTTTAAGCAACACTGAACGTGCGTAAGTGAATGTTCAGTCAAGATTTGACAAGTGACATGGATCTTGAAGATTCCTTGTGTAAACTAACAACAAAAAATAAAACAAAAAAAACCCTATAAATAATATTTTGTGCATTCTACATGGCTGGCTAACAGCAGAAATATTTTTGTAAACCAGTGATCCTCAGTATCTTGGGAAATAATATTAAAATGGAACCCATAGATACCAATGAGAAAAGGAAGGTCTAGTGTGACAGTGCCTCAAAGGCACTCTATGGAAATCAGGTATCCTCATTTCCAATATAGTCAGGAGCCAAACTGATAGTCCAGAACTATATCCATTCATGTCATTTTATGTGTTTCAAAAAACAAGCTTTCCTATAAAGACAGACTTCATTCCTCTTGCCCCCAAACTTCCTGTCAGGCTTCCCTTAATAAAGTTTCTGCCTGATAAACATCATGAATGTTCTATTGTGCTAAGGTGAAAAAAGCTTACATCAAATTGCCCGGTTGGAGCTAAAAGCTTGGGAACCACCTGAGCAATCAGCTAAGTTATTTGGAAAAGATTATTTCTCCAAGTGGGACAGTCTCCATGATTTGAGTTGGCATAATACTCATTGAGAGGTTGTTTTTCTTCTACTAATTCTCTCATATCAGTAGTTTCTGGAGAAGAAGTAAGCATATTTAGTTTGTTTGTTCTCACGGACATTGAACTGTATTGGTCAAGTGTATTCTAGTTTTCCCAGGAGTTTAACCCGTGCATACACACACACACAAACACACACACACACACACACACACACACACACACACACACACACCTCAAATGTACTTTCCAACTCAGTTGTTAAGGAAGATGAGCTTTGTGACAGCAAAACATTGATTAAAAAGTCATGACATGGAACACCTGGGTGGCTCAGTTGGTTTCGCACCTGCCTTGGGCTCAGGTCATGATCCCAGGGTCTGGGGATTCAGCCTTGCATCCAGCTCCCTGATTAGCAGGGAGTCTGTTTCTCCCTCTCCCTTTGCCCCTCCCATCACTCATGCTTGCTCTCTCCCACTCTCTCTTTCAAATGAATAAAGAATCTTAAAAAAAAAAAAAAAAAAAAGAGTCATGAGACAATGGGCAGAGAAATTAGGTTTCAGGCGCCTGGGTGGCTCAGTGGGTTAAAGCCTCTACCTTCAGCTCAGGTCATGATCTCAGGGTCCTGGGATCGAGGCCCACATGGGGCTCTCTGCTCAGCAGGGAGCCTGCTTCCTCCTCTCTCTCTGCCTGCCTCATTGCCTACTTGTGATCTCTCATTCTCTCTCTCTGTCAAATAAATAAAAATTTTAAAAATCTAAAAAAAAGGAAATTAGGTTTCATCTCATGAACAGACTAAAAAAAGAACATTAAAAGAATATTATGGTTATTTATGTATGAAATAATGAAGTAGTTTGTTCCCAGAGTTAAATAATGACAACCCAGTGTATGCCCAATGAATGGGCACTTCATAACTTTTCCATAATAATTACTTTATAATTTTAAGAGCCTATGCCAAGCTTTCTTTCATACACTATTTTAGTTAAATCTCAGAAAAATCCTAAGTGAGGGGGGGAAATTCCATAAGGGCAGAGAGCTTTGCCTATTTTTTTCATCCATTTATTTCTAAATTGGACACACCAGGTATATAGTAGGTATTTAAGAAATTCTCCTGATGGAAGGTCAACATTTTTTCATGTATTAGACAAATGTAGCTCATAAAACTTAAACAACTTGTCCAAGACCACAGGCTGATAAGTAGCTAAGCCAGGCTTCCAGTGAAAGGCAGCAGGATTCCTGAATCCTGACATGTAAGCACTCCACCAGTCCAGTCCTTTTAAGAGGGTTAACACATTTAACCCTTATCAGATCACATCCCCACAAGGCAGGCAAGAGACACCATCTTGCAGACCAAGAAAGATACAACTTCCCCCCATTAACCCAGTAACTACCCTGCCCGTGTCTTTCACTGTCCTGTCTCTGTCTCTCTCTTGGTGTATCTGTGTCCCCAGTCATTACCTTAGGGTCGCAGCTCCATGGGGAAACCTAAAAAACATCAGGACTTGAGAGAAGCCAAACTGATGACCTGCTGATAATTTAGCCCCTAACTGTTGGCGGAAGTCACTTCCATCCTGTTATCTAACGCAGGCGCTGGCAGCAGGAACAGGGAAAGGACAAGGAAGACAGGCTCATCTGGACATTCCAAAAGGGCCTCATCTCCCTGTGTCAGGGAGTGAATCAAAGAGAAGAACTCTTCATAGAGCAGAGGCATGAATCACTAGCTCCTCTCTTACCGAAAGATACAAAGAAAGGCCTTGCCCTTAAGACTCCCACAAATAAAAAAAAAAAAAAAAAAAAAAGACTCCCACAAATCTCCCAATCTCCCGCCACCCCACCCCTCACACACACCCAATCACTGGCTCCCATTCTCAGGGTTTCACGAATTGCCAACAAGTTCTTAGCAGTGAGGATCTACCTGGTTCTCCTTCCTAGGTAAGAATGTGGTCCTTACCTTCCCAACTTTCCAAACTTAAAAGTTATTTAGTGCTAACTTAGCTCAGACAGATTTTTTGAGCAGATGCACACCTCTGTCTCCTTAAACACAATCCCTTAGGATCATACAGATCCTTGAGCTTAACCTGGATTTACTTTTAGGTACTCCCTAAGGATGCCTTGTCTGGATGTTCCTGACCTCTGAAGCTACCCCATCTAAAACATACATAGTACCCATTTTGGGGATACCTGGCCACATTAAAAAAAATTTTTTTTCAATGAGAAGTTAGAAACATCTGCATTTGACTCACCTATCCTGGGTGCTGATGATACCAGGATGGTTTCATGAAAACAAACATGCTTGGCCAAAGCCCCAAGGCATAATCAGTCTTGCTCTAAAACCTCCTAAGGAGGCCAGAACCTGCTGCGTCTACTTTTCCCAGCCAAGAAACAGATGCGGGCTGTACGTGACTTTCCAAGGACCTTCCACACAGATGCGATGACCTGATGAGTATTCCCTCTGCCCAGATCATCAGTGGAGACTAGACAGACAGCCCTTGAGGATTCTTTGGTGCTTAAAAAAGGCTGGGGTGGGGGGAATGCGCATCTGAATGCCTCAGTCCATTGAACATCTGACTCTTGGTTTCAGTTCAGGTCATGATCTCAGGGTCCTGGGATGGAGCTGGGCATTGGGGCTCTACACTCACCAGGCAAACTGCTTGAGGATCCTCTTTCTCCCTCTGCCTCTACCCCTCCCCACACTCCACACACATACACACTCTCTCTCTCAAATAGATAAATCTTCAAAAGAAATATATCATTTCTATCCCATCATTGTGACTTTTGCCACATCTGAGAACCTTTCATTGTACAATTCCATCTTGCTTTAAAAAAAAAAAGGCAGTTTTTCTGTATGTAATTAAATGTATTTTAAATGGAAACTTTATATCGCCTCTGTAAGTAGACATAAAGAATCAGCTGCCAGAAGAATAAGGTAAGTCCAAAAGCAAATACAATGAAAGTAAAATGATGTCATTAAAAACTACAGCCTCTCAATTAGAAAGTGAGGTTAGCAAATGTGCATGGTAGTTAAAGACACATCAGCAACGGAATTCACAGGAAAGGGCAAAGGACTGACTTGGAATTGAGGCAGCAGCTCCAGGGAGAAGAGGAAAGCTGAGGGACTTATTTCCACCTCTCCTTTGCTGCCTGAGGTACCTGCAGAACATAGCTTCCTGAGGGCTGTTTCTCAGACTATCCCTGACATGCTATCAGGGTCACAACTTTCAACCTCATGGGACCAACTGGGACAAGGCTTCTCCTCAAAACAGCCAGGTCTGCTCAAAACTTGGGAGTTGTATTGATTTGCATTTTCTGCCCTTCTCTTCACAGCTTTGAATAGCAGACTGGGGGAAACATCTAGCATCCCCAATGTTTGAGTTGACAAATGACAGCACTGCCAGAAAACTCCAAGGTAATTCCTATACAGGGAGGTCACCCAGAACTCCAGACAGCGAGAGGACCCAGAACTGGAAATGCTAATGGCAAGGAGTGTATTTTAACAAGATATACATTAAAAAAAAAAAAAAAGGCAGTGTGTTCTTTCTTCTACAAGACTGACCTTCAACAGCTCAAGGTCACATCAAAGTGACAAAAGCTTAGGTGCCCTCACCTGTTCTCAGAGTCCAGATGAAGGTTTTTTTCTGACCACAGAAATCTCTGCCACCTTACAGAATCCTGGCATTTCAGGCGTTGAGAGAAAGAGCAGGGACACCAGGGTGGTTCAGTTGGTTGACCTTTGGACTCTTGATTTCAGCTGAGGTCATGATCTCGGGGTTCTGGCATTGAGCCCCACCTCGGGCTCTGGGCTCAACTTTTCTCTCCCTTCAAATTCTCTCTCTCCCTCTCCCTCTGTCTCTCCCAATCCCCCCACTCTCATGCTCTCACTCTCTCCCTCTCTCTAAAATAAATAAATGTATCTTTATAAAGAGAGAGAGAAAGGGCAAGGCCAGGAGTTTATGACCATTGATTTGTGATTAAATCCCACTGCTGCCACATACGAAGCATAAATTTACTCATCTGTAAATGGGAATAATCTCCTTAGGTTTTTTGAGAGAAATGAGGCAATACACATAAACTGTCTGGCACATAGTTGCTTCTCCCTAAAATCCTTGAAATTACTTTTAGAAATAAAAATATTCTGGGATGCCTGGGTGGTTCTATCGATTGGGCATCTGCTTTTGGATCTGGTTGTGGTTTGGGATCCATTGATGGAGCCTCACATAAGACTTCCTGCTTCTCCCTCTCTGCCTGCCCCCAAGTGTGCTCTCTCTTTCAAATAAAATCTTTAAAAATAATAATAAACAAAAAGAAAAGTATTTTTAAAAATCCGTGAAATTGAAATGGACTAAAAGTCTATGAAACTGAGCACTTTGTGGCACGTACCCAATGGTTCATATGTTGTGGCCTCTGTTCTAAATGCTGGCCATGTACCAATTCATTTCCTCTCACAAAAGCTCATGAAGGCAGCACTATGAATGCCTTCTTACAGATGAGTACACTGAGGCACAGAGAAGGTTAGTAGCTTGCCCAAGGTCACAGGGTTAATAGAAAGCAATGCCAGGCTTGCAACCCAGGCGGTCTGGCTCTACAGCTCACACTCCTAACAAGCTGTGCTGGGATGCCTCTGAAATACCACTGAGCCCCAAAGTATGAATACTGGGACAGCCATGCAATAAATCAAGTACAGTAAAATGTTGATGGCAGAGTCTATTAGCGGGCATCCAGGTGTTCATGATAAAATTCCTGCAACCGTGCTGTTTAAAATTTGTATTATAAAATGCTGGGGAGAGAGCAAGGAAGAGCCCAGAATGTCATTTCCTGCTCAAAAACAGAAGAGCACTAGAGAGGATTTGCCAACAATGCCACGGTGAAAGGATTTCTTTTTTTTAAGTGTCCCAGTTAAACTGCACAGTACACAGATTAAGTTACAGGTGACCCCAGCTGGGGGCAAAGGCTAGGAAAGATACAGGAGAGCAAGTGGGACGAAAACCTGGGTCCCCTGCCAGTTGAGCTAAAGAAACCATCTCCTGATTGAAAGCATTAATGGAAATGCCAGACTCAAGCAGTCATCTGGAAACCGTTGCTTGACACTGTACATGCAAACAGATACCACTTCTGAAATGGCAAGAATGCAGGGCTCCAGCCATGCCTATCTCTAAGTACTGGCAAGCACCCAAGACAAGTGAACATATATCGACTTCTTGGGCGCCAGAGATGAGGACCAGCTCCTAAAAGCCTCCCAGGGAGTGAATGAGGAATAGGAATTGACCCAGATGAGGCTGAGCCATCACCTAGAAGGGGGAAGGGGGAATCCGTGTTCCCGCACTGCAAACCCTTACCAGGGAGGGAATTCTTACAGTGCTCCCTTCTTACAGTGCTCACAAAGGGCGCAGTCTTGTGTTTTGCAAGAAGGCTCCTGCAATTTGTGGATCTACATACTTGGGTGTAAGCCCTTTCACAGATGACGTCCCAACTGCTGGACTGCTTCTGGGGGTAGGAAGGGAAGTTGGAGAAATGGGAAGGAGAGGATGGGGATGAAGTTTTAGGCGTGTACATATGTAGCTGGTAAAAGTAGAAACTGGTCCATCTTTTTGAAGGGCAATTTGGCAATATATAATAAGAACATAAAATGTGTCTATGTTTTGAACCAGAAAACTACTGGGACTTTATTTCATAAATACAATTATACGTACATAAAGATCAAGGTACAGGGAAGGCTATCTTACTCACTGCAGCATGGTCTGTAAAAAGAAAAGGCTGGGAAGAACCTTAATATTCATAGCAGGGGACCAGTTAAATAAATTATGTATCAAACACTGACAAGAAGGCAAACTCCAAGTCACCGAAAAGCATGAAGCCAATCTCAGCACTAACATAAAAAAAAAAACTCCAAAAGAGAGTTACAAATATTAGGTATAAATAACAAGAAACAGAAACTGATATATACATGTCATCAATACATCTAATTATGTACATGTGTATATGTACACATACATACCAATATTATAAATACAGAGTGTGTGCGTGTGTGTGTGTGTACACACACATTCTGTTTTCTATATACATTTTCTGGTATGTATTTTTTAAAACGAGGGAGGACAATAGAAGAGGAAAGGGAATAAGCTTATATAGTAAAAACAGTTTTTAAAACAAGAAACCACTGGGGCACCTGGATGGTTCAGTCGGTTCAGCATCTGACTCTTGACTTACGCTCAGGTTGTGATCTAAGGGTTGTGAGATGGAGCCCCACACTGGGTCCCCCACTCAGCACAGAGTCTGCTTGAGAGTCTCTCCTTCTCTCTCTACTTCTCCCCACCATTTGTTCTCATTTTCACTCTCTCTTAAATTAATAAAAATCTTTAAAAAAAAAAAAAAAGGTGACTGCATCTGGGCAAATTGGAGGAGTGAGAAGATCAGAGACCTTTCACTCTATACCCTTCCTAGTATCTGAATTTTTTATTCACCTCTATTCCTTTTTCATTTTAAATAAAAGTAAATAAATATGAATATTCCTTTTTTAAGAAAAACGTTTTATTTCTTTTTTTAAAAGGATTTTATTTATTTGACAGAGAGAGAGAGAAACAGTGAGAGAGGGAACACAAGCAGGGGGAGTGGGAGGGAGAAGCAGGCTTCCCGTGGAACAGGCAGCCCAATATGGGGCTCGATCCCAGAACCCTGAGATCATGACCTGAGCTGAAGGCAGATGCTTAACGATTGAGCCACCCAGGCGCCCTGTTTTATTTCTTTATAGACACTTTATTTTCATAGCCACCATGGATATTCTAAATCAGACCACTGAAATATTTTTCGGTTTGGTTTCACAGTATATTTATTGTACTGTTTGTGAATTTGTACTGAATAATTTTCTTGGAGGATGTGACAATGAGTAGCATATCCTGAAATGTTTTACATTTCTGTAGGACTTTAACGTTCATGTTCATATGCACTAATTCCTCTTGATTCAAATCTCCCGGACAACGACAGTTCACTCCCACGAACATTCCTCAAGGATTTCTAGAGTCATAAAATGAAAGTCTCAAGCTATCTTGATATTTGGAAGTCATGTCATTCATGCAGTTTCCAAGCGATTAAAACTCTTAAAACTCACTCTTCTTTAAAATCACAGGCCCCTAGGAAGTCATAGACGGCTTTCAGCCCCTACACATGATGCAACATGGAAAATTCCCAGACGCTGCCTCTGCATGCTAAGAGAAGATTTTGAAAAGGCACGGGCACCTGGGTGGCACAGTGAGTACAGCAGATGACTCTCGGTTTCAGCTCAGGTCATGATCTCCAGGTCCAGAGATCAAGCCCCGTGTGGAGCTCCACAATTAATGCGGAGTCTGCTTAAGACTCTTCTCCCTCTGCCTTTCCTCCCCAACCCCGCACATGTCTTCTCTCTCTCAAATAAATAAATCAACTCTTTCAAAAAGGACAGAAAGATTCTGAAAAGGCATTCTATTGGAGCCCTTTGGTATCCACTAACAACATGTAGGACTAAGATCATCACCAGCCAAGAGACCACCAGGAAAATATGATGAGCCTCCATGGTTTGTTTGAAACAATACTGATTCACAGGGAACATTCCAGTTTATTTGGAATTGAGTCCTAACATCTCTTTGAACTTGCTGTCAGGACACGACACATGCGATTTAGGCATTCCATAGGACTGCTTTGAATGCAATACCCAGTTTACCTGGGATAGAACTAGCAGAACTAAAAGAAGAAATTACTAAATAACTTGCTTTATTAGAAACATTTGGCAAAAGGCTAATTCCATTTCAATATAATTCAAGTGGAAGAGTAAAATTTATAAAACGAAGGTCCTTCACCAAACCTAAGTAAAGGGAAGAGGCTGGTCTTGGGGACCAGGGAAAGGGAGACCAGAACCACATCGGGAATCTCCCCATCATTGTACATCACTTTCTTTCACTGCATACCAATTTCTTCTAAATGCTGGAGGCCAGAGCTCTCAGTCCCCAGCCCTTATCTATAACCATTTTATCAAGAGCAGGAACACATCTTAAGTTTCCAATCATTAGCCTTTGGGACTACAGTTCTTTGTTTGGGGCTGAGTAGAGGGACGGTCCCAGCCTCTACCCACTTGATGAGATGCCAGTAACACCTCCCCCTACCCCAAGCTGTGACCATTGAAACTACCTCCAGACATTATCAAATACCACCTGGAGGTACAAGTGTCACTGACCCAGAAAAACTCAATCACTTGCTTGATTTACCCTTGCTACGTGCTGGGTAAGAGCACTGACGGGCTGGCTTGTTGTGCAAATATGGGCAAGTAAACTATAGCAAGTTTGCACTCACAAGATGACCCGTTCCTAGCCTTGTGGTTTAAGAGGGGTTTCCAGAAAGAGAAAGCTGTCACTCGATCACCGCTACACAGCTTTCCCTATACTCTCTAAGTCAGCGCTATCAAATACAATAGCCATAAGCCACATATTGCTATTAATTACTTGAAATGCAGCTATGCAATTGAAGAACTGAATTTGTAATTTTTATTTCACTTTAATTAAGTTTAAATAGCCACATGCAACTATTTGCTACCAAATAGGACAGCACAGCTCTAAGTATTGAGAGATTTCAGGGTCCTTTACAATAGCTCCCAGCACAAAGTAGGTGCTTAATAAGTATTTGTTGAATTTATGAATAAATGAATGGGCAAGGCTGGACCCAGGATCTGGAGTGAAAAAGATTATTTGACAAAGTCAGATTGCTCCAGCCATAGGCAAAATGAAAACTCAGCAACAAAGAGAAATAACCCAAGTACTCATCAATGGATGAACAGATAAATGAAATACAGTATATACATATAATGGAATATATTATTCAATCCTAAAAAGCTAAGAAATCTTGAAACATGCTATAACAGGGATCAATCTTGAAGACATTATGATATGATAAGTGAAATGAACCAGTTACAAGAGGATAACTGTTGCACAATTCTACTTAAAGAGGTATCTAGGGTAGTCAAATTCATAGACACACAGAGTAGAATGGCAGTTTCCAAGTGCTGGGAGAGGGGGAACAGGGAGTAAGTGTTAGTGAGTACAGAGTTTCAGTTTAGAAAGCGGAAAAGATTCTGGGGATGGATAATGGTGATGGCTGGATCACAATGTGCGTGATGTACATTTAGAAATGGTAGAAATGGCTTTTTTTAAACATTATGTTTTTTATCATGGTAGAAAAGGGGAGGGGAGTGGAGGGGAGGGAAAGGAGGGCGGAGAGGAGAGAAGAGGAGAAGGAGAGGAGAGGAGAGGGAAGAGAGAAGGAGGGAGGGAACAGGGAGAGAAGGAGGGAAGAACTAGGAATGCTTAATACAGTATGGTAGATTAAACCATTACTCATGATGCATATTGTCCCCATATTAAAATTATACGTCCACACTCTTTGCCTTGTAACTTTGCAGTTTCTCCCAATCTAGATAGAGCATACTTGCCTGCACCATTAATGTCGGGTCTGGCCATGCAACCTGCTTTGGCCAACAGTATGTTCCCAGGCGTGACATGACACAAGCGGAGACTTCAAGTCTCCTTTTGCTTTTGCTGTGTGGTCCTCTTACACTCTGGTGATTCACCATGAGAAGACTATGTCAGAGTAGCTGCTAGCCAGAGAAGAAAGAGGAAATAAACAGAAGAAAGCCAACCCAAACCCCAACTCCAATCCCATACTCCACAGCCTGACATAAAGCCACCCTACAAACTGACTGAGAGAAGGACATCCTTGTTGTGAGTCTGGGGAGAAGTTTTGTTACGTGGCACACTGACGGCAAGAGCTACGTGACACAGGGGGTTTCAAGGGTCATCATGGCTTTGCCACTGAGAGAACTGTCAAAGCATAAATGAATGGTTTGCCATAAAAGTGCTTCAGGATCGGCTGCATTCTAGAATGATAGACATGCCAGTTCTATTAAATATTATGCCCTGAACTAGGTACTGTTATGAATCATTATTGAAAAGGCCCACCAGGCGTCAGAGCCTTGAAGAAGATGAGTCCAAGACAGACTTGTGCTTCATCCTTTACGGCCTGTGGCTTATGGTTTTAAATGGTGTAGAATCGGCGGAAAACATCCTGGCACTTCTCATAACTCATCATCATCCCAGAAGACCATCTCATTTCAAAAGGATCCAACTTGAAATTTTCCCTGAAGCACTTGAGGCCTCACTCAGCATTCTCCTTCTAAAATTTCTACTTTCAGCAGTCCCTGGCAGTCACTCCAAGCTGGCAGCCAACATACGCCACTATCTGAGACCCTTCACCCAGGGAGGAAATAAAATTTGCATCCAAGGCATGTTTTTATGCAATTCAAAGGAAACAAATCAGGAACCATCAGATGACTCACAGGAAGCTCTGTCATCCACAATGATTCAAGAAGGAGACTCAGGTTGACCATCTCTTATATAACACACAAAGGCTTTCCTGCACCCTGATGGGAGGAAGTCATCCTAGCTTCTTGTCTGATGTCTTTCCTTGGGCTTTAATCGCTCCATGCCCTACTCCAGCTTCCCTTCACCCCCATACCAAATGACCAAAGCAGGGGGGATAGTTTGGATTTCTTTTTCATAAAGAGCAAACTTACCCTGCTATGTCCCAAGCTCAATATGGTTTCCTCTAGGCCCCGTCCTCATGCTACGCCCAGCAAAGAGCAGAAGGAAATATAAGGGCAAATGGGAAAAGACTCTACCCAGGGGATGAGAAGGATAGCAGCTGGGAAAAGGCTGATCCTAGGGGAAGAGAAGGAAGTTTATTTGAGGCTTTCTGAGGCTCATGTGCTCTATCTGTACAGCCTAAGCAGTCCCTAATTCTGCCACATTACACAACCTAACAGTTGGAAAACTAACAGGGACATAAGGCAACAGATAGGAGGAACGGGCATACACGGGCAGCAAAGAAGTATAAGAGAGAAGATCACTGAAAGAAAGATCTATGCCATAATGCCACTGTTTCAGGTTCAAATGATTAACTATGGCAAAAAGGAACAGGGAACATAAATACTAAAGACATTAATTCTCTAAAAGATGAAATTTTGCTGGCAAGTATAAACATTTTTGGGTGCAATAACATTCCATTACCCTATGTGTATGTCGTATGCATTCGATGTATGCATTTGTTGCTTCTTTTATTTAACTCGTAAATGAATTAATTAAGTAATTATCCCTTTTAACTCAGTTTCTATTATGTAACTTCCCGGACCATCAACACCATCTGACCTTCACTCGGCTAGAACCATTTTGTTCTCTAATTTTTATTTAATGTCTCTGTTCAACCTGAAATCTCATGTTTTCTTGCTAAAATAATTATGAAACCTCTGAAAGATATAGATTGGATAACACAGGCTGCTAATGATGACATTGATGATGAAAAAATCAAGAAAAGTGACCCTCTACTCAACTATTAACAGTCAACATTTTCATATTAAGTATGTGAATACAGCTTTCTAAAGAAAAAAGGTAAGGGGACTTGTCATTTTACCAGAAGACATTACTCCACTCATCTCTGCTCCTAGGCTTAACAGTGATGGAAGTTTAATGAGAAGAAGAAACTCTTCAGGAGACCTCTAATCTATAAAGAAAGAACCAGGAAGTTCCTTTGAGTTACATGGGTTGTAATGAGAAACCCCACTTAAAGTTCTGACTGTAAGTAAGTAAGTAATAAGCACGATAAAGAGATAGGTAGTTCAGACTGTGGCAGTTCCCATGATAGTTTGATACAAATTTGGCCAAACCATGCTTTAAAGGGCTCTGTTGATACATAGGAAACATTACAACTGAGTATATTCTGGGAAAACGATAAACTCCAGAAACATTTAGCATGGTATTGTCCATCAATATACAAGCCTATATACATTTATGTACAGCAAAGTAAGATCTTAAGATCTGGGTTTGAAACTCACTTTCAACTCTTAACAACTTTTGGATTTTGTACTAATTAACTGTTCTAAACCTCAGTCTCGTTACCCATGAAGTAGGGAAAGTAATTATAACTCCTTGTGAGGGTTAATAAAAGAAATATCCATAAATTGCTTACCAGAGAAGGTGCTCTATCAATGTTAGTATTTATTATTATGTATTGATTTGGCTCAAATCAGATTTACTTTCTCAAACTGCTTAGAACTTTTCTATTTATGAAACAATTCATATAATCAGGGAAAAATTATACACAATGAATGTGAAAAACTCACTAAAGCATTAAACAACTTATAAATACTGATGCCATAAAATACATTTTGCATCAATTTCACCTAAAATCCATTTTCACAGTGTAAACCAAATGCGATTTAAGCTGATGTTTATTGTTCTGTTCTGAATTAGCATAAAAAAACACTTCAAAAGGAAAGATACAGAAAAATATGAACTTTCTTTAAATGTTTACTTTTAAAACTCAAATTTAAAAAAATAAATAAAATAAAAATAAAACTCAAGGGTGCCTGGGTGGCTCAGTTGGTTAAGCCACTGCCTTCCGCTCAGGTCATGATCCTGGAGTACCAGGATTGAGTGCCACATCGGGGGGAGGGGGGATTGAGCTCCCACCTCCATGGGGAGTCTGCTTATCCCTTATCCCTCTCACCTTCTCCCCTCTCATGCTCTCTCTCACTCCCTCTCTCTCAAATAAATAAAATCTTTTTAAAAAATAAAACTCAAATTGAATCCTAGGGAAGTGGCAAGGTAGCATTCAACTACAGTTTTGCTGGAGAAAACTCGGTATTTTTTTCCTTGAAAACATCAATTGTGGCATCCATCTTCTTAGCATCCTCATCCCCAGCACAGTGCCTAGGACAGAAGAGGTCCTCAAACATTTGTTGAAATCATAAAGAATAGGATGGATGGATGGATGGATGGATGGATGGATGGATGGATGGATGGATGAAGTGGGTTCATAGGTGCACTGGTGGATAGGTGAATGGGTGGGTGGATGGATGGATGGATGAAGGGTGCATAAGTTAACCAATGTAATATCATGTTTGTATTAGTTTCCTATCACTGTGTAACAAACTGCCCCAAAGTTACTGACTTCAAACAACAAACATTTATTATCTCATAGTGGGTTAGTTAGAGGACTGCAGGCATCTACAACACGACTAGGTCTGGAGGATACTCATCCAAGCTCACTCAACGTGGCTATTGGCAACAGGTGTCAGTTCCTTACCACATGGGCCTCTCTGTAGGTCTGCTCATAGTGGATTTCCCCAGAATGAGGGATCCAAGAGAGAGGGAAAGAGAAAGAGTCCCCAGGACAGAAGGTAAACTTTTCTAATAAACTCTTAGAAATGACCTACCATCACAGACCAACCCTGGCGGTATGGAAGAAAACAGGACAAGAGTAGAGGCACCAGGAATCACTACATCATGGAGACTATAAACTTCAAATTCATCAAATCTTGCAAATCCTACAGCCCAGCTCAGACAGTGACAGATTAACACAGCATCACAAGCAGGTATTTTTTCACAATTGCAAAAACTTATAAAAACCATTCCTGTTATGTTGCCAAGGTAAAAGAGGAAGTATGTACAAACAAGAAAAGGTAACTACCTATGAGAAATGTCAGTGCTGATTTTCTTTTTGATCCAAAAATGACTGAAATGTTCCTGCTGCCTCACTTTGAACTCATAGCTATGGTGATTTTCATTCTAAATATTCAGGACTTGACTCAGCAAACACATCAGTGCCCAAAGGCAAATTTCTGAAATCACATCTCTCTTTCTAGAGCAAAGGCTGGTCCTAAAAGAAAAAAGCAATTCAGACCACAAAATGGCCTCTCATCTCCAACCCTCATATAAACAATTACATTTTATGTACAGCATAAAAATGGAACACTTCTCTAGAATGCCTTATTACTCGAGTCTGAATTAGAAAATGGTTTTTATGTCACCAAAAGCTTTGCACTGATTTCCCTCTGTTTCTGCATCTGTTTTCAAATGTCACTCAAACTTGGACTAAAATTAAGTCATAACTGATAGATGTTGACTCTCCTGTGTTTGAGCTCTTCCGTGACTGAATGTGGCCCTTGGATATCCTTACTTGGCACTTTCTTCCTAGTTTTAAATGTTTCCAGAGGATGGTGGCAGTGGCCAGCGTGTATTAAGACGAAGAACTTCAAATTATATTTTTAGGCTGGAATTAAGGAGAAACAAGTGCCAGGCTGAATTCAGGAGCTACTGAACAATGGAGAGGGTCTCCATTCCAAAGTCCCAAAGAGCAGTCTTTATTTACAGCTGCTGCCTATCCTGGTGCCTTCACACTTGCCCTTTGCAAGCCCTTCATTATAGATCCAGTCTGAGTGCTATGAAGCCAGAAGTACTTGGGAAACTCACCATTATCTCTGTATGGGTTGTCACCCCATGCTTCCCCTCCCCAGCCAGCCCCATGTGACACTAGAGGACATTACAAGAGTCAAAAGATACTTAAATTAAAGTAAACCATCACCAACACCTGCAAATGATGGAATTTATTGTACCTGACTCCCTTTTAAACAGTCAGGGCAGGGGGGTGGGTCATGGAAAATTTATGTAAAAGACCTTTCTCATCAGCAATTTATCGCTGCTAAAAAATTTTGACTGTGTTCTAGAGTTAATTACTCTTGCATCTGACTTTGTCTTTTGAAACAAATTCAATTACATGCAAAAATCAATCAAAACATAGCGTAGAGGACAGGTAAACCATGAGGATGCTTTACAAGTTGTGACGAAGTTCCTCAATTAGTAGAAGCTTTACTCCCTGCCCCACATTTACGCTTGCTTTGTTTGAAAGAAACAAAGGCAGGAGGCATCCTCCAACACCAGCTTCATTCAGAGTGGTAGCCCCCACAGATATTTTGAAGCAGAAATCTGTTCACTCTTTCAAGTTAACAAGAAATGGAAACCATTCCAGGAGGCGATCTTTCAAAACTTTAACTCCAGGAAACCAAAATGTCAATTAAAGCACTTAACCTTGGGCCTCATAGTGATGCTCAATAGCTATTTATCAGTGAAGGTGGCATTATAGGGTTTCCTTCCGTTTAATTCATGCATCTCAGCATGGGAAAGGAGTCAGAAATTCCTCATAACCCTGTGGCCCCCCAAACCTCACCCCCACAACCGGCATATTTGCAAGGCTGTCAACATTACTTCGGGGTCATTGTCATTCTCCACCAGTGGGCACTCCCTGTGACTTCATCCTGGGAGCACACGCAGGTAGAGAGGTTCCGGAGCACGCTCTCCCTGTGACCTAATCCCGGGAGCACACACAGGTAGAGAGGTTCCGGAGTACACACTCCCTGTGACTTCATCCCGGGAGCACACGCAGGTAGAGAGGTTCCAGAGTAGGCTCTCCCTGTAACCTCATCCCGGGAGCACACGCAGGTAGAGAGGTTCTGGAGGACACAC
>PITA01012936.1:18980-59747 GCA_004023965.1 Spilogale gracilis
GAGAGGTTCCAGAGTGGGCACTCCCTGTGACCTTATCCCGGGAGCACACGCAGGTAGAGAGGTTCCAGAGTGGGCACTCCCTGTGACGTCATCCCGGGAGCACACGCAGGTAGAGAGGTTCCAGAGTGGGCACTCCCTGTGACCTTATCCCGGGAGCACACGCAGGTAGAGAGGTTCCAGAGTGGGCACTCCCTGTGACCTCATCCCGGGAGCACACGCAGGTAGAGAGGTTCCGGAGTACGCACTTCCTGTGACCTTATCCCGGGAGCACACGCAGGTAGAGAGGTTCCGGAGTGGGCACTCCCTGTGACGTCATCCCGGGAGCACACGCAGGTAGAGAGGTTCCGGAGTAGCTTCTTCAAAACCAGATTGTATCACTGCTCACTTGATGAACCACTCTCCTTAACAATAAAATCCAAGTCCACCTGCAAAGTCTACCGAACCCTACATGATCTGGCTGCTTGCCTGGACCTCAAGCCATCGTCCATCAGTATGCCACTGCAGCCACCATGGTCTCTTAGCTCTTCCTCAAACTCACTAAAGGTCGTTTCCACCTCAGGGTCTTTGTGGCTCCCTCTGCTCCCCAAATCGTCATGAGACAGACTCCTTGGAATCCAAGTCCTATCTCAAAGATAAGTTCTTCAGGAGGCCTGCCTGACCAGCCTATTTAGTATTGCATCCTATGATCCCCTGTTGTACTTTGTTATTTGTCTGTATTCATTAACATCCCTAACACCTGCATATGTGTACACATAAGAGTATAAGGTCTATAATAATAGTAATTCATAAAAACTAGGGCTTATATTGTGTATTAGATTTAGTAAGTGCCAGGCATATTTCTAAGTACCTTGGTTCTCACAACAACCCAATTTGGTGAATACTACAGCACAGAGAGGCTAAATAATTCACCAAGACACATAGCTACTCAGTGGTAAAGTTGGGATTGAAATTCAGAAGTGTGTGGCTCTAGCATCCATGCTCTCAATCATATCCTGCTTCCTTCCCATAAGAGGGAGGATCCTCTCTATTCTACTCAGCACTGAATCTCCCAAAGCCTAGAATGCTTAAAAGACAGAGCTAGAACAGGAAAGCTAACTCATCCCCTATCCCACGTCATCTGACTTCTCTCCTATCACCCTCAAAATCCTTATAACTCAGGGATCCTACCTTCACCCCACCAATGTATTCAGTTTCTTCACGTTAGGTGTAACGTGAAATCATACAACACGGGTGACTCTGTTCTACACTTTTTCATTCACACGGCAGTGATTTTAAGGACCTAGGTAGCATCTCTTTATGCATTCAGAGCCCAAATATCCGTTTGCCTCATTCAATCTTTTTCTTTTTTAATTCCAGAAAAATGAGTCAAGTTGGAGAGAACAGCCAGTTTTTTGCCAGAGCAATACACAGAGATCTCAAGATCTCTGCAACAATAAAGAATTAAACATTAAGCCCAATCCAATTTGTTTACAGCAATTTATCAAACAAGGAAACCCTCAGCCTCCAAGCCCTTGCTGCTACTCTAGCTTCTATTAGTGCCCTAGTATTTCTATCTTCAAGAGATCACATTCCTAGGTCTGGGAAGTAGCCTGCTGCTTAATCAAAACACCATCCAACAAAAACCTTTCTAGCGGTTAGCTTCAGCTCACTGAGACATGTGGTTTCAGCTATCCTCACCCTTTGGGGTAGTGCTATTTTTTCTCACAGCAAGGCAGCCCAGCAACCCAAAGGAAACCTGATTCACCGCGGTGGGGTTGTGCCTATATAATGCACAGTTCTCCTCACCTCAGGGAATTGTAATGGCACACCTCTATTTCACTACAGCCTTAAAAGGTCCAGAGAAATCTGAGCAAAAACTGATCCTTCTGGAATATTCTTTCTCTTCCCCTAGTCCTCATTTTGGTTCCAGAGTGCAAGGCAGCATTAGGAACTGGGAACTGTACTAACCATCTAAAGAAGGGCTACACTGATAAATCGGATATGGGGTCCAAAGGAATTCTTCATAAGAGCTTATGGGTTATGAGGACATGCCAATCCCTCCAGCATCTGGCACCGCGTAGCTCAGACAGTTCGAGCACCAGGCTGTGAGACCAAAGATATACAATGAGTCTCCTTACAGAGTTCGTGAGCTCAGCAATATTCCAGGACTCAGCTGCACGCTTGGCCCCAGAGAGTCATCCTGAAAGTATGTGCTAGTGACTCAAGAGGCACTGGTCAGCACAAACTGATGGCCATTCCTGTAAAAGCTGCCAAGCCCACAGCCCTGGGTGACCAGAGTGATGGCCAGGACTGGGAAGGGAGTGACAGCCCTGAGATGGGGCCACACAGGTGCGGAGTTGGTTCCAGAGTTAATTACATAGTCGGTATTTTGAAAAAATAAAAATTGAAATAAAAAATAAAGTTGAGGGGCACTTAGGTGGCTCAGTCAGCTAGGTGTCTGCTTTCAGTTCAGGGTCTGATCTCCGGGTCCTAAGATCAAGTCCCAAGATCTCCCCGATGAGCAGGGAGTCTGCTTCTCTCTCTCCTTCTGCTCCTTCCCCCTGCTTGTGCTCTCCTCTGTCTCAAATAAATAAAGTCTTTAAAAAATTAAAATATTTAAAAATAAATAACTTAGATAAATAAATAAGATATTTTTTAAAATAAAAAATAAAGTCGGCATTTTCTGCATCATGAATTCTTTTCATGAATTTTCACTTTCTAAAATATTGCATTAAACCGTTTTTCACCTTGATTATCGAGGTTAGAGCCCCTTAAATTTTGTACCCAAGGCAAGCGCCTTACCAGTCTCACCCTCCTCCCTGCCCTACCTTCCCGTCCCTACGGAGTAATTGCTTACATCTTAAGCATCATGTGCCAATTGATGTACTCACCTTTGGTGTGTCATTTGATTTAATCCTCGTAACAACTTTATGAGAGAGGTGCAGCTATTGTCTCCATTTTACTCAGGGTGTGAAAGCACAGGACAGCTTGCAAAACTGGCCCAAGGTACACACCAGTAAAAGCAGACAGTCCAAGGACCCCACCCCCAAAGTCGGCACAGAGGAATTTGCGGCCGTGCTCGTATTTCTGGACACGTACACTTAAAAATCCTTCCTTGATTGTACTGTCTACCTTCACTTAAAGCAAGGGCAGCTGACGGATACAGCATAATTCTCAAAGTATCAGCCTAAAAAACAGCCCTGAAAAAAGAAACACCTTGTTGGATTATCACAGCTTAACATAAGAGACACTTATCCTTAGAAAAATACTTAAACTCATAAGATTCCAAATGACGTTTCAAATGTGATTAATGAACCACAGGAGAAAATAATCTCAGTTTCCCAATGTGAGCCAGAACCAAACTTGCTGCTATCCTGGTAAGACATGCACATGCCTTAGAGAGAAGAAATCAAGGGCACTGAAGGTGAAAGGACCCGGGATGGGTGCACTTGCACCTGCGGAACGTCAAAGCAAGCGCTAATTTTAGGACTGGCTGGCCGGTTCCAATCCTTTACCTTAATTACATACTTCTGCTAATAGAACTTACATATTGGCCCTGAGTCAGATGCAAGAGACAAATTCAGGTGCACACCCCCAACTCATCAATGGATAAAATTAGTATAGGTTGTAAATGTATTTATAGAATCTATTTCTTCACATGAACCTAAGGATCTCTGCAAATATTAACTCTTCTACTGAGATAAGGCAATCGTTTGTTTTTAAGTTAACTGAAGACGGGTAAAATCTCAGCCACATCAATAAAAGAAACAATGCCCTGTGTGATGAATAGTATAATGGTTTCATTTCGTGTGCCAATTCCAACACATTATGAATAATTTGCAAACCAAAGCATTTGGTGGGAAAATATGCCATGATTGCTCAGTTGTATCTGCCATGGGCATGGGGAAGCCATGACCAATAATATGTATGTACTTAACTTGCTCCACATGTCCTAAATGTTTCTCTTTGAATTGAATATCTAAAAGCCAATGGGGGGCAGTTGAGTGGCTCAGTGTGTTGAGCCTCATCTCTTAATTTTGGATCAGGTCATGATCTCAGGGGTGTGGGATGGAGCCCTACAGCAGGCTCAGTGCTCAACGGGGAGTCTGCTTCTCTCCTTCTCCCTCTCCCTTTGTCCTTCCCCCACCTCAAATAAGTGAATAAATCTTTAAAAAAAGAAGAAAGAAAGAAAGAAAGTTAACAGCCAATGAAGGATAAGGAATCTACGAACTAGGGTGGACGTCTTTGCATTTAAAACATTCTTGACTAATAGTTCTAGAACAACTCATGGAGCATATTCAAAATAGGCTCTATTTTAATTGTTCTACTTTCACTGTGTCACTTTTCCACTTCCAGTTCTCCTGAATTTTCTGCAATGCAGCTTTCCTTTTCACCTGCATTCAGAGATGCAAAAACTGTGAGCCAAACTGGGTTGATTCCCAGCTCATTGTGCTAACTCACCACCCTCTTGTGACCACAGCCTCCATTGTTCTGAGACAAAATGATATTTCCTTCAAATAGGTGGTAAACAATCAAATACTGGAAATGAATTCTATTTTAGCCTCGCAAAGTACCAGGGTAAAGAAAGCAAAGGATTCCTGAGATAGTTGATTAGTCTTATAGTCCAAAAATCTTTGATTCCTTTGAACCCTTTGCAATGTGATAACTACAGAAATTTTCAGGGAGACTTGGGACAGATACACATTTCCAACTTTTTGCGATTGGTTATCATGTACATTTCCAACAAACAGGAGCCTGTAAACCACTTAGCTCCAACCAGCCCATTGAGACTATCCCTGCGTCTGACCAAAATGGTCAGGTTACCAAATTGGTCTCTGTGGTCATTTCGGCCATTCATGAACAAGATCTCAATTTAAATGCTATCTCCTGCAGGAAACCTTCCTGTCACCTGCCACCTCCTATTAGATGGTATTAAGATCAACCCAACATCCGTTCCTCTCCATCTGATAGTCAGCGTGCCTCTAGTTGCATGCTCAGGATGAGAGCATATCCATCTAATTCATCATGGAACTCAACAGGCTAACAGAGCCTTTTGAAAGCCACACATGCTCAATAAACGAGGACACAATGGGATGGCGATCAGTACTAAACGTGGGGTTAAAAAGACTACTGCAGAGAACCGGACTCATAGTTTAAAATACCTGGGGCCTCAGTCCCACTAGAAACCCACCCATGCACAAGAATTTAAACTCTCTGTCCTCTGGTCTCTGTCTGCAAATGAAGGTAAGGCCTCCCTTCTACTCTAGGACATCACATTAATCTGAGAATAAAATTGTATTATATTTTGAAAACAAAGCTATTTTAAAACATTTTTTAAGGAAGGGAGGGGTACAAACTAGCAAACTGGCCATCACAGTTTCATTAAGCACTTCCACCCCCTCCCTGTATGAAAGAATTTTTTAAAAATAAATGCTAGGGGTGCCTGGCTAGCTGAGTTGGAAGAGCACACGGCTCTTGACCTAGGGGTCATAAATTTGAGCCCTAGGTTGGGTGTAGAGAGCACTAAGAAAAAGAAAGAAACTTGAAGGAAAAAAAAAGCAAATGCGGGGTTCAAAGGTCCATGGACGTAAAACCACATCTTTCTTTTATTATTTTTTAAGATTTTTTTAAAGGTTTTATTTATTTATTTGACAGAGAGAAATGCAGCTAGAGAGGGAGCACAAGCAGGGGAAGTGAGAGAGGGAGAAGCAGGCTTCCTGTCGAGCAGGGAGCCCGATGTAGGACTCGATCCCGACCTGGGCTGAAGGTAATCGCTTAACCAACTGAGCCACCCAGGTGCCCCAAACCACATCTTATTATTAAGCACTAGGTCCTTAGTAGCTGGCACACTCCATTTTAAGAAGGCATTCAATATTTGATGAATCAGGGACCAGGTGAATGAAAGGATGATAAATAACATTCTTATTAATAACAATAGCAAAAAAATAATGACAACGTATGGAGTACACCCTGGGCACCAGGTACTATACAAAGTACTTTTTACACATTACCTTATTTAACTGTCTCACCAATCTATACACTGTACCTACAGGACTTATATCCTGGGGCTTATATCCTGGGGCTCACACCATCACTCACCCCTTTTAGCAATCCAGAAAACTAAGACAGAGACAGACTATATGATCTGGCAAGGTTACCTATGTAGGAAATGCACCCAACTAATGTTCCATCTATTCTAGGAGTGTTGAGTGAGGTTGTGGGTCCAGATGTGAATGAAGGAGAAGGCAGTTGGGGGGAAAGAGGAGGGTAAGGAGAGACAGATTAATGGCCACCAAACTCTTCAATATGATTTAATAGACACAATATTTATCTTTAAAAAAAAAAAAGGTATTTACAGAAAAGCTTCCAAATTTGGAATCACACTGTCTAAATCTTCCTGTCTGTTCACATTCTTCTAATCCAAATGACGTGAGCAAATTTTAAAAGACAAAAAAGTCCAGAAGTCCAATGCTCACCACTGGTTTAAAAGGCATTTCATAAGACACCTCGGAGAAGTGTGCTGCACTCAACACTATTTGGAGACAAGGACTTTGTTTAATTTTCCCAACTTCAAAGGGAGCGCAAGTAAACACGGTTCACAAATTAGTAACTACTGAAGCAGAAAGCAAGATGAGGGAAGTAAGTAGGAAGTCCACATAATAAAGAAAAGAGAAGCAAATATTTATGCCTGTAAACACATGAGTTTTTTTTTATATGTCCTGTATTTTTCCTCTTTTATAAGAAATTCCATGTATGAAAATATCCAAGGTCCTTGCTATTAAAATTTTCTTTTAAGTTTTTATGAGGTAGAGGTTGAACTCTCGGGGCATATCAAGAGGGCCTCTGAGACACAGAAGGCTTCAGCTTCAGATTTCCAGCACTGTCTCATATTGAGCTTTGACACACAATGACTACAATCTATTGATTGGACTTAAATTACCCTGCAATCATCACATTACACATGGTCCCATTTCCAGACCACACATCCTCCAAAACCCGGGTAATATTTTTTACACAGCCATAATTATGTAATAATTGTGGTCACTCCACATGGCATATTATGTATGCATTAAAAGCACTAATTTATTAGGCATAAATATTTAACCTAGACCATCATTTTTATAGCAGTGCTTTGGCATTGCTTCCCTTTATGAATGGATCATGGAAGTTGCCCAGAGTCTTTTCACTTCTGCGCATGACTAGGGATGGAGCGGCTCACTGGCAGGGAGGAGAAAGGTCACTGAAGAGGTATGTTTTCTTTGAAGATGCACCTTGCAAATGAAGATCTAGCACAAGACAAGGAGCATGCAGCATGCCTGACTTTAGCCCTAGACAAGAGCAGGGAGTGAAAATTAAACTCCAGGCCATCCCACAGCTGAAGTGGTCATGGAAACCCTCTCCCTTAGTCAAGACCTCTTCCCAAAGCCTCTAGGGAAAGGGCCAGACGCCCAGGGAACTGGGCAAAGAGATGCACACACTTGTCTTCAGATTAAATCTCCCTCCAGCCAAAAATGGTACTGCAGGAAAAATATCCCTTTATTTGCTTATATGTTAAATTACATAATTAAGGTCTCCACTCCTGCCAGGATAGGGCAGGTGCTTGAAAAGCGGGTAGGCTCTGAAGGTGCAAGAGGCCCCCACTTACCAAGGTCAGGGGCATGGGCTAAAGTCTTCATAAAACGCATAGGTACCACCTCCAGAGTAACTCAGTCCCTGCCACAGCTCATGGGCTGTAATGTTCACCCACCTGCTAGAGCATAAAGCTTGCATAGCCACACTGTCCAATGTGGTACCCACTAGCCATGTGTGCCTGCTGAGCTCCTGAAATGTGACTAATGTGACTATGGAAGTGAATTGTATTTTTGTTTTATTCTAATTCATTTAATTGTAATTATTTACATTTAAGTAGCATAAAGATAGGGCAGGGTAAGCTCGAGAGACCAGGGATGGTCCATAGCAGGGCTGGCATAACTGAGCAATGAATGGTACTCAGACCAGAGCTCTTTCCATGTTATCAAACATCCAGAGTCCTGTGTACTAAGTAGTTCTCTAACCCACACCCCTCATTTAACCAGTCTGACCCTCAGCTACTAGTTAGAAACTCATGACATTTTCCACACGATACCCTATTACTCTTCATAGACCCATATTCTCTATTATAATAATCCATGAAAATGTGGCTCAGAGAGGTTAAGCAATTTTCCCATGTGGCACAGCTAGTAAGTGACAGAAGCCAGGATTCAAAACACTTACCTTCTGATGCCCTTCTCTACAGCTAGTCCTTCACTTGCCAACACCACTTACTTGTGGCAAATCAGGAAAATTCTTTTCCCAATTACCTCATGGTGTTCTAAGATAAAACAAGATCATGGAACTGAAAATTCACTGACGATGTAAGACAGGTGTAAGTTATTACCTGCATACTTCTTTAAGTTTGAATTCCAATCAAATAAGAAACCTAAGTCAGTAAGTAACAGAAATATTCAGGAAACTCTCCAAATCACTCAAATCTACACCTGTCCTGAAATTCAAGGTATTCATTTATGTCTATGAGATCCCCCTTTTTTTTTCAGCCTAGAGTTACTGAAGGCAGAGTGGCCAGCTATTTTCAAGATGAAGGTCGGGGCGTCTGGGTGGCTCAGTTGGTTGAGCAACTGCCTTCGGCTCAGGTCATGATCCCGGAGACCCGGGATCGAGTCCCACATCGGGCTCCCTGCTTGGCGGGAAGCCTGCTTCTCCCTCTCTCACTACCCCTGCTTGTGTTCCCTCTCTGGCTGTGTTTCTCTCTGTCAAATAAATAAATAAAATCTTTAAAAAAAAAAAAAAAGATGAAGGTTAAATCAGGCATAATTGAGTTTTGTCAGCAGCTAACTACAGTAAAGGAGAAATGCAGACAACACCCCTATATCCAGTGGGACATGGGAAGAGTGGATGTCTCTCTTCACCCACGTAACTCCATCTGAATCATCATCACCTGTTGCAAAGCAAGATCTCTACCAATAATGTGGAAATGCACAACTTCCAAGGACACCACCCAAAAGCGAGGGCAAATCCTGAGCAAACCCACTCTGGCAAAAACAAAACAAATACAGTGAGGTACAGCGAAAGAGAGTCTAACCTCTAGACACCATAATCAGACCAGCTTGTGTTTTTTGTTTAAGTTGTAATTAGCAGTCACTGTTCATGCATTAAGACAAGCCCAGCTGTCCCATTCTGAGTAGTCCAAGAGTGAAAATATGGGGAAGATTCTCTAATTATAATTACCAAGAAGTCATTTTTTAAAGTCATCACCAGTAGGGGCACCTCGGTGGCTCAGTCGCTTGGGTGTCGGACTCTTGATTTTGGCTCTGGTTGTGGTCTCAGAGTCCTGGGATGGAGCCCCACAACACACTCTGCCCTCCACATGGAGTCTGGGATGCTCTAAACTTCCCTCTCCCTCTGCCCCTCCCGCTGCTTGCATGCACGTGCGTGCTGTCTCTTTCTCTCTAAATAACATCTTTAAAAATAAAATAAAAATAAAATAAAATCATCACCAGTAATGTGAAATATATTTTCTTCAAATTCTTTCTACCCTACCGTTCACCCACCCCCCTCCAGCTTGTTAATTAATAATAGTTATACGCCATGATACTCTTCAGAAAGCTGATAGGACATTTTCTCATGGACCATCACACAACTCTGGGACATATATACGGTAGGGGTTGGTCTCTTCACCTGATAGTTGACTTAACTAAGGCTCAGAAAGATGTCATTAATTGCCTACAATCTCCAAGTTCATAAACAGAACAGAACCTACAACCCAAACGCACCTTCCTTCCAATGCCATATCACAAAACTTTTATTTAAAATGTTCCCTAGGCTGACACTACTCAGAGCACCATAAGTATTTCTGTATAACCAGTAAGTCTCAAAAATGGCAGTTTTAAGAGGATTAATACAGAAAATAATATAAGGCATGGATTAAAACAAGTAGAAACTAAAGACAGGAAAAATACTTTACCAGGCGCCTGGGTGGCTCAGTCGATTAAGCAGCCTGCTCTTGCTCTTGATTTTGACTGTGCTTGGTGTGAACCAGACTTAAGATTCTCTCTTTCCCTCTCCTCTGCCCCACCCCACCCCCTCTTTCCCTTTCTTAAAAAAAAAAAAAAAAAAAAAATCATTCATTCATTCATTCATTTTACCATATTCTAGGCTCAGTGTTTTTCAGTTTGGACTACACGTTAGACACCCGAGACGCTCTTCAGAAAAACTCTCTATATTTGTATTCCATTCCCCAACATTTTGGCTTCATTGGTGAATCTTGTAACAATGCTTTATGAAAGTATCTTTCCTCATGAATCTAACATAATGCTTCAGCTAAGAACCACTGCTATAGGTCAAAGGTACCAATAACACATGGGCAAGGAATGGTATGTGAAATGGTCCTCCGATACCATATACAATTTTTTTTAAATGTTCATTTTACTGAGTATTTGGAAGAAGTTAACTGTCATACAAACCTGATGATTTTACAGATTTTTACAGACTAAAATTTAAAAAACTTTTGATTGAAAGAAAAATATAAGTAAAACACAGTACAGATGGTGGACAGATAGGAAGAAATTATAAAAGTAGCTTCAGAATGATCCAAGTCTAGATATTTGATGATGACAGCTGTGGGGGAGGGGAGGTCTTGGGAGGGGAGTGAGGAGGAAGGGAAAGACACAGGAGGAGGGACTGGCAGGACTTGTGGAGTGATCTGAGAAGAGGGAGAAAGAAAGAGTCAACCAGGACAAAGTGCAGGAGAATGAAATCAATTTCTCTGTCTTGCTCCAAGTACTATAAATACCTGATAGGTGTTCAGTAAACATTCCACCATGGGCAGAAATGGAAAAGGTCAAGATTAAAGAGGTTAATAATGCAAGACCAACATTTAACCCAAGAGCTCCAGCTTCCTCCCCTAGATCTACAAGTTCCTCAAGGATGATACCCCCTACCATGGCTACCTGCCAAAGACTAGCTCCATGATAAGGGAGGCTCTTCCTGGCCAGTGCTTCTTTTTTAATTTTTTTTTAAAGATTTTATTTATTTATTTGAGGGAAAGAGATAGAGAAAGAGCATGGGAGATAGAGGAGGGCAGAGGGAGAGGGAGAAGCAGACTCCCTCCTGAGCAAGGTGCCCAGTGCAGGGCTCGATCACAGGACTCTAGGATCATGACCCAAGCCAAAGGCAGGTGCTTACCCAACTGAGCCACCCCAGGCAGGGGCCCCTGGCCAACACTTCTAAAATCATGTGAATAGAGCTGCCAGCACATGCTTCAAGTTTCATTCTTCAAATTCAGTTCCTGCCACGGAGCTAGCTTGCCTCCTAACCGGTTAACATGAACTCAGATACAACATCCTCCTGAAGCCCAAGCAAGGTAAAGTGGACCACATGATCAAAAAAAAAAATTCTGTCCAACTACAAAGACTTATTTATCTTCACTCACATTTGCCAAGGTGCAGAAGAATTTAGATGGTATACAGGAACAGAAATAAATAATAATGAATCATATTTTGAGGAGATTGTTTCCTTTCTTATTCTCTTTCTTCCTGGCAGACTCTGGATCTCAGAAGGTCACAGTTTGGGACGAATGGGGGTTTCTCCACCTACCAGTAGTTAGCTGCACTCTTAATGAAGGGACAACAGGACTTGGGTTCAGAAGCCTGTATTTATGAACAAAGCACTATTCATGGCAAATAGTACAGGCTGTCACTTATTCAAAGTTGACTCGTAAGATACACTTAATTTTTTAAATGTGAAATAGCTATTGGAGGAAAGGTCAATAGTACAATCATAATCGGTGAATATGTCAAAAATCATGATTCTGATATATTTGAGGACTTCTGGTTCAGATGCCATGTTTTAGTCGTCTTCTTTAACTGCATCATAAATGTGTTTCTCTACAGCTTCAGCGTGGTTACAAAATGTAGGTGTTGGAGATGCAGAACTAGACCTCCCTTTTTCTCATTTCCAGGAAACTGCAGAAATAACTTGGATGAGCTAATCCTATCAGACTGTCTCCTAGCCTGCTTCTAGTGCAATGGAATTCAAATATTTACCAACCATAACTACATTTAAGACTTTGCTCTAGGCAACCAAATAATAGTCTTGGGGTCAATTCTTTATTGCTTTGCTTCTTCCCTAAGCAGTATGTTGACATCAGTTTTAAAAAAAAAAAACATATCCCGGGGCGCCTGGTGGCTCAGTTGGTTAAGCGACTGCCTTCGACTCAGGTCGTGATCCTGGAGACCCGGGATCGAGTCCCACATCAGGCTTCCTGCTCGGCGGGAAGACTTCTCCCTCTCTCACTCCCTCTGCTTGTGTTCCCTCTCTGGCTGTGTTTCTCTCTGTCAAATAAATAAATAAATAAAATCTTAAAAAAAAAAAAAAAAAACATATCCCAGGGATCCTGGGTAGCTCAGTCAGTTAAGCATCTGTCTTTGGGTTGGGTCGTGATCTAAGAATCCTGAGATCGAGTCCCCCATCGGGCTCTCTGCTCATCAGGGAGCAGGCTTTTCCCCCTACCAGCCACTCCCCCTGCTTGTGCACTCTCTGACAAATAATAAAATCTCATAATACAAAAACAAAAAATATCCCAATGCCATGAAAAAGAACAGTGCAGGATGATGGCATAGAAGGATTTAGAAGCCAGAGAAATGTGGAGTTTGATCATGGCCAAGTTAATCAACCTCACAAAACCTGTATGATCTCAGAAAGTTCTAAGGGGAGTAAATGAAATAATGTACAGAAGACGCCTTGTACTTGATGTAAAACAGCCACATCATAAATGTCAGCCCCCGTTCCCTCTCTTGAAGAGTACAGCCAGTTACGTAGGTAAGGAAACAGCACCTCGCCAACATCCTGACAAAGCTATTCATTCCATTAAGAATTTAGGGCAAAGGCTCCTCAGTGGCTCAGAGGGTTAAGCCTCTGCCTTCACGATCTCAGGGTCCTGGGATCAAGGCCCATATTGGGCTCTCTGCTCAGCAGGGAGCCTGCTTCCTCCTCTCTCTCTGCCTGCCTCTCTGCCTACCTGTGATCTCTCTCTCTGTGAAATAAATAAATAAAATCTTTTTTAAAATTTAAAAAAAGAATTTAGGACAAGTATTTGCTCTTGTACCCGCAGGTCCTGAGTACCACCCTTCACTCTCTGTAATAACATGGATCAAGTGCACTTTATTGTGCAGAAAGACTGAGCTTCAGCTTTGTGATCAAAGTTCATTGTGTGGTAGCTATGTCTTGTCTGCCCCAAAGTGGGCCCTTCCCTTTCTGACTGCAGCTTTGCCTTCCCTTCCAGACCCGTACCGCAGAACCGTAACTCTCCAAACACAGGTTGAAGGCTCCAAGGCACCACCGGAGGATCATGTTAAAATGCGGATTCTCATCTAACAGGACTGGGAAGAGAACTGAGGTTCTGCACTCAATAAGCTCTCAGGAGATGCTACAGCAACCGTTGAGTCCACCGACCACATTTTAAGTAGCAACACCCTAAAGAACACCAACACCTTCCAGATCCAAGCAGGAGAATGAGGGAAGGAAGGGCATAGACTTCAGCAGGGTTTCACAAATTCCTTCCTCTTCGAGAGTCTGGCCAACATTCCAGTTTTATTTCCAGAAGATCCAGGCAGTGAATGAAGGCTCTAACAGGACATCCAGGTTAATGGAGACCCACTATGACAGGTCTCATGAGGTTGGTTGTAATTACTAATTTGTTTACTTCCCACGATTTCACCAGCAACCGCTGATGTCAGTTTCCCCACAGATGCTTCAAACTGACAGGTCTGCCATGAGCTGGGTGTGGCCCGACGTCAGCAGCGTAAGAACCCATGTAGCTAGAGGCTGGTGAGTGGCTGCAGGACTCCACGGGTGGTTAAGAGAACCAGCAAACCCTTGCTGAACAGCCAATGACCAAGAGTAACTTACATCCCACACAGATTTCACATTTATTCATTCAACAAATGTTTGCAAGGCCCTGTGTGCCAAGCACTGTTCTAGGTTCCATCGACTGAACCTAAAAACTTGATCACCACGGTAGCCTTTTACACTTTTGATAGACACTTCATTTTTTTTTCATTACATTAAAGGAAATTTGATCCCAACAAGGTGAGTTAGGTACTTGAAATATGATCTCATCAGACTCTGTGCTACAACATCCTAATTTTCAGACTCCAAGGTAAACATCTGTAGTTAAGAGATATCTCTCTCTCACACACACTCACACACACACACACACACACACACACACACACACCACTCCTAGTGTAGTTACAAGTAAGCTTCTCCTAAGTAACACAGCTAGTAAACACCAACATGTTAGAAACAGAACAAAATCTCACCTGATTGCAAGATCTACAGGCTCTTAATCTGTAGCCTGTGTTCCCTCCTCTTAGGAAAAGAGGCAATTTCCTACATGCCCTCCAGTTTATCATCTCATAAAAAAACAGAGAACAACCCACAGCTCAGACGAAGTTAAAAAGAAAAGGACTAGTGGTAAGCCCAAGTGAATGCTCCCAACCCCAAATGCTCTAGAACTCAGCACACAGGGAAAAGCCAACTGCCCTTTCCAAAGATTTTTAACTTGGAAACATTTACCAAATGTCTTTCTTTTGGGGTGCCTGTACAGCTCAGTCAGTTAAGCAGCCGACTCTTGGTTTTGGCTCAGGTCACAGTCTCCATCCAGATCCTGGGATTGAGCCCTCAGTGGGGAGCCTGCTTGGGTCCCTCTCCCTCCGCCCCTCCCCTCACTCATGCACGCTCTCTCTGTCTTTCTAAAGTAAATAAATAAATCTTTTAAAAAATGTATCTTTCTTCCAACCCATACACTAAGCTCCTGGAGGCAGACCATCCCAGGGATGGGCCCACAGTTGGTGATACATATCTCCCAAACACATTTGTTTCAATTACCCCTTTTATACCAAACTACCCAAAGCTTAGCGGCTTATTAGAAACAACCATTTCATTATTTCTCCCCATTCAGAATCAGAACAGCAAACAGCAGGATCCTGCCTCCCAGTGCTATCTGCTGAGGCTGGAGCACCCAAGATGCTTTCTACACTCAGCAATCTGGGGTCCCAGCTGGAATGGCTGGAGCAGCCTGGGCTAGGGAGACAAGCCTATAATAGGGTAACTAGTCAGGGGCTAAATGTAAGGCCCAAAGAGTCCTTAAACAAGAAGCTCCTTCACCAACGTGTAAGCTTTCTGGGGGTAAGAACAAGGTCTTATTCCCCACCGACCCCCCCCCCAATGTTTGCTCACTACAGTTCCCAGAAAGCATGTATAGAACTGTGACCCTCTGATGAGTCACTTAGCTTCAACATCTCTCTGGTGCAGACAGACAAGAAGAAATATTTCCATAAAGGCGCTGAGATAAGCAGCCATATAAATAACAAATGCTATACAATCTCGGGATGGATTTGCTACCAGACGGACGGTGCCAATCCAGAGAGGTTCCAACATAGCCTGTAATTACAATAAGTCATTAGTAGGTAAGTGGCTCAAGTTGTCCCAACACAGGGAGCCAAAAAATAATTAAAGACAGATTTGGTCCCACTGCAAGCTCAAGTGAATTTCAAACTGAAAATATTTTTTAAACACTACAGCTGATACAAACAAGGGGACACACGCTTTGCACCCATTTTTCCCTGTAGAGATCTGGAGCTCTCTTAAAGGTTCATTCCAAGGGCACCTGGGTGGCTCAGGCAGTTAAGCATCTGCCTTCGGCTCAGGTCTTGGGATTGAGCCCCCTGTCAGGCTCCCTGCTCAGCGTGGAATCTGCTTCTGCCTCTCCCCCAGCACCCAGCTCACGCACACACTCGATCGCTCTCCACTCTCTCTCAAATAAATAAATAAAATCTTTTTAAAAAAGAGTTATTCCAGATAGGGGTCAGATCCAAAGTGAGTCACCAGGCTCCAAACAATGAACTCAAATCCTACTCCAGCTACAGCCAGGGAAGGAGGGGAAATGAAGGAACCAGCAAGCACATTCCTAAAACGGCGGATTTAACAACCTCCCGTAATCTCTTCCAGCTGAGAGTGCAGGCTCGGTGGCCCCTTTACTCCCATTTGTAATTATTCAGGTACATGCGTTTCCGTGGCATGAGGTCTATCTAAATCCATGCCCTGGGAATCCTGGAAATAGATTCTTACAAAATTGTGCACCAATTCCCAGAAAAAAATAAATAAATAAACCAGTTCTAAGAATTTAGGATCCAGACATGCAGGTGTGGATTGGAATCTAGGACCTGCCACTCACTGGGCCACTACGGGACTTCTCTGTGCCTCTGTTTCCTCACCTGTAACATGGGAATAACAATAGCACCCACCTCATAGGATGGTGAGAATTAAAAAAAAAAAAAAAAATGATGCCATGTCAATCAAGTACTTTGCCAGGACAAGGCACCCCAGAAACTCTCAATAATTGATAGCTACTATTCTAGCATGTCTTTTTATAACACACTTAACCCTAAATTAACAGACACTTCATTTTTTTAAGTCTCATAATTCCGCCCCATTCAAGTCTAACTGAATTTAAAATATACACCAAAACCTAAAAAAGAGATCCAGACACAGCTGCCAAATGGCAAGTAAAAAGCCGTAATTTTCCATCATTGGAATATATTTAGTGATAACTATAAATGAAAAACTAAGAAAAAAAATCCCAACTTAACATCACCCTCCCAGTCTGACAGTCTGAAAACCAAAACCTAAAGTTCAGCTTCCTGTAAGCCTTACTCCTTTCCACACCTGCCACAGACCCAGGTGAAGTCCCCACACTTCCTGTTCTGAGTAGCGAACCCTCTGCGGGGGAAGGCAAGAGACACTTGGAGTTCTGCTGGACAGCTGGGACAGTCACAGCGCTAGGATGCTGGAAAACCTGATACCGATGGAGGGGGCGGGGGGTGCTCATCGCCGAATGATTAGCATACCTGCATCTTGAGGAATTCCCGGTTTGGGTGTACACAGCATCAAATGACATCATCTCCAAAACACACCTTGTTAGAGATTTCTCACACCTGAAAAGGAACTACCCTGCTGACTCAGTGTGCTTAGTGGAAGCAGAAATTTATCTGGGCTATATATGGCTCTTTAGGTTTTCTTCTACAGGTTCTGTTGCTAGCATATTCCACTCCCTAGAATAGTTTCTGATCTAAGGAGTACTTAGAAATGTGTATCTGTCCACACCTCTGCTTTGATGGACACGGGCTGCCAGCACACTTCCTCACTCGCACTCCCTAGCATATGTGAAACTCCATACAAGAGCCAAACCACTAAAACCTCCATCAGCTTATCCACAGACCAAAGTTCAGATGTGCCAAGATGTATAAAACTCCGGCAATGTCATACTAGCAAGGAAAGAGTATCAGCCCTAAAGAACTCAATAAAAATGACAAAATATAAATGCTACATTTCAAGCAGTCATATCACCCTGCCCACTATCTGAAGACCCCTTATCTTGTTGAACTCTTTATGTTTATGATGTTTTCCAACCCCCTCCACCACCACCCACCCCCATAACAAGAATGTAAGACCCATAGAGGCAGGGTGCATCAGTCTTGTTCACTCTGCTCTCACAAAGAAAAGCAAAGAGTAGTTGAGATGGATTCCATTGTTTCTCAGCAAATATGCCCTCCCTCCTTCTCCTCCAACCTACATGGGAGCAATATACCTCATTAACAGGCATTGGGTATGTGTTGAAATGACAGCATCATGTCAGCTCCAAAACCAGACTCGTCTATGCTTGTTTCTGCTTGCCCCTCTAGGAACTTTGATTTCTCTCATAGAAAGAACTGCCCCCAGGGGTGCCTGGATGGCTCAGTCAGTTAAGCAGCTGACTCTTGATTTCAGCTCAGGTCATGATCTCACGGTCGTCAGACTGAGCCCCACGTTGGGCTCTGCACTCAACACAGAGTTGCTTGACATTCTCTCCCTCTCCCTGTGTCCACGCTGTCTCTCTCTCAAATGAATGAACGAATAAATTAACCTGCCCCCAGATAGTCACTGCCCCTAGAATGAAATGTATAGAACAGAGCTCCCTGCTCCCAGACCTGGGAGTGTGAGAATAAATACTTTTTTTTTTTTTTAAGATTTTTATTCATTTATTTGACAGAGAGAAACACAGCAAGAGAGGGAACACAAGTGAGAGGGGGGTGTGAGAGGGGGAGAAGCAGGCTTCCCGCCGAGCAGGGAGCCCGATGTGGGGCTCGATCCCAGATTTCCAGGATCATGACCTGAGCCAAAGGCAGTTGCTTAACCAACTGAGCCACCCAGGTGCCTCAAGAATAAATACTTTATGGGGGATTTGTTACACAGCATTCTTGTGTCAACAGATGACTGATAGAGCAAGGCTACCAGCATGTATTTGTTAAATTACCAAATGAAAAACTTTCACTATATTTAGTACTTTCAAAAATCCATTAATTGTGACAATCCTGTAAGACAAGTTTTAAGCCTGGTTTTTGCTTTGAAATGTACTCTTTGTGTAATAAAGGATACACATTCAGATACTGGACTTAAGAGACCAAGACTAATGTCTTAGGTCTTCCTTATTTAACCAGAGCCAAGAGATAATGAATACTTCTTCCATTTGCAGATTGTACTCTGAAACCGCTGATGGGAATTTTTTTACCTCTCCTGTCCTGATACGGTGGTGAAAGCTTCAAGCTCATAAGATACCAATTTTTATAGGGTAGTATTCTTTTCATCTAGCGCAAAAAGCCTTGAAGCTCATAAAATTGAGGCCGTAAACTTGTAAGGTATATAGTTTCATAGGGTTACTGTTGATGTATTTCCATTACTTAAAACATTTAATGTTAGTAGTTTTACAATTCACTTAAATATTGTATTTATAATTACTTCACTTCTTAACAGAGAAAAGAATCACATCTAAATGGGGGGTAAAACTGTGTTACACTTTGTAAGTAGCTTTTCATTCTGGCCCTTTATCCCTCAACCCAATGGCTATAAAAGAATCCCTTTTTAATGAAATTACCATTTCAAGGGGGGGTAGAGAACGGACAGGAGACAGGACCAATAAAATATTAAACCAATATGTTTCCCATCTATGGTATCGACGTGCTTAATGTGAATGTGCCAAGCATAGGAAATGACAAAATTTCATATGTACAGATGGTTATAATCTATCAATGCCTTCCCCCACCCCTCCAAGTGTGAAAAAATATGGGAGAAGCACCTAACAGAGTATCCAGGCCTTATGGTGAATATATGGTGAAATATTCAGTGGAAAAAAAAAAAAAAAGTCTATTTTTAACATTTATTTTAATGACCTAAAATTCAGGTAAATTCCAAATGCATTCCAGACCCCTTTGGGAATTCCACCATTCTTTCTGTCAGAGAGCTCAAATCACTTTTTAATATATGGTAGTAATGTTGGTTTCCTCTCTTCTTAATTATCAAGTTTCTAATTTCCTTTTTAAGCACTGAGAGGATGTACCAGTGGCCCACAACCCTTTTGCTGTCAAGACCTATGTGCATTGTGTTTCACAAATACAGACCAATCATGAGAAGTCTGTGCTCCCTCCCTCCCCTCCCCTCCCCTTCCCTTCATGCATGAACTAAGGAGTGACTTATCTGCCCCTGAGATAGCCTGTGTAATGAATAGAGTTGAGATAGCTCTAACTAAAAGCAAAAAAACTTGACATTTTAGTTAATCTAGGTAACTGTATCTTTAGAAAATGTACTCTCCTTATCCAGTAGGTTTTGTTCTCTCTCTTTTTTAAATTATTTTTAATAATATTATTTTATTATTATATAGTATAAATATATAGTATATTATATGTTTAATATATAATATATTAAAAAATAAATATATATTATTTTAATAATATTATTTCTTTATTTGACAGAGAGAGAGAGAGAGAGACAAAAAGAGAGGGAACACAAGCAGGGGGAGTAAGAGAGGAAGAAGAAGGCTTCCTGCTAAGCAGGGAGCCCAATGTAGGACTCGATTCTGGGACTCTGGGATCATGACCCGAGCCAAAGGCAGATGTTTAACGACTGAGCCACTCAGGTGCTCCTTGTTCTCTTTTAATACCAAAAAAAAACCCTTGAGATTCCTTCCTCAAAGGCCTTTTAAGGACTTCAAAGAGACATAAGAAACCGGGTTGGGATCAATGTTAAGTCTTAATCCTTATTTCCCCTTCTCTTACTTCCAACCCCAATTCAATTTTCTTACTGAAATAAAAGTAGGTCTAAAAACAAACAAACAACAACAATAAAAAAAAACAAATAGTAAGATTGAGACAAAAATAAGTACATACACTGTGATGCTTCTATCCTAGTTATTTACCACAAGTCAAGAATGGTCCATGATGGCCCTTGTGAGGAATGAAACTTAACATCATTGAAAAGCACCAGACAAGATGAAAGGTGTTCCAAGCCCAAGTACTTCAGTAATGATGCAGGTAGGCTGAGAACCTGCTTTAAGCCTCCCAAGTCTGCTGGAGAGGCAGAATTTTACACAAGGGACTGAGCCCAAAGTAAGTCCTTTGTGAAGGTTTATTCCCCTTCAGCAACAGGGCAACGCCCTGTCTCGGGGCCTAAATCTTCTGGATCAGGCTTTTCTAAAAAGACAGCAACTGTTTATTCCCTGAGTCCACCCATGTGAAGGAAAACCCACTGCTCTTTAAGCCCTGTATCTCGAGTGCTTCATACCCCATTAGTTCATTGAATCATCCCACGGATTCAGTGAGCAAGAAGGAAATGAAGGGTCCAAGAGTTATAGTCAGTCTGTAGGAAGACAGGATAAAGATACTTTCTCCTGACGCCAGGGACGGTGAAGTGAAAAAAACTGGATTATTTTCTTCCAGGATTCCGCTATCATACAGGGGACACAGAGAGGTTTTCAGATAGTAAATCAAAGTGGTAAGAACTGAGACTCAAGTCCAAAGTGTCCAGAGGAAGTTTCTAGGCTGCTCTTGAGGGTAGAGGTTCCCAAGCCCTCGGTATTTAGGGTCGGGGCGATGGCAGGGACAAGGAGGGATGAAGACATTCCAGGAAGAAAGAAAGCCCCTCAATGAGTCTTTCACAAAGAAAACTGTGAAATCAACTTTGAATATTCAAAAAAGGTGTAGGAGAGCCAAAGACTGTCGTGATTGTCATGCCAGGCATTATCACACATGCTTGACAGGTCGCTCTTAACCCTCACAATGGAAGGAGGCAGGTTCTTCTTCAAATAACATGGCCTGTAAGCGACCAGACTTCCTTTCTATACTGCAGAGACTTACATCATCTGGGCCCTTAAGGATTGTTCTTACCTGCCCTTCAGATTTTGTCTCCTACCCAGTTCATAAAAATGCATCTGCCTCATCAAAAACAAACCCTTGGCCACCTGTGCCAGTTGTAATGAAATAATCACTAGCCCATATGCCAAGCTGTGAAAGCCCTTAGAAAAAACTGCACCTTGAAAACTTTCATGTCTACAGAACAAAAAGCTCCTTGTATGACGACTGTCGAGGTCCGACTCTTCCCCCCGCCACTGTACTTGTTTCCAAAGAAAGTTCAGGTTTAATTAAGCCACTGCCTGTCTCCCGTCCCGCAGGCCCCAGGGTGTCCGGGCCTCTGAGGCCATTTCACTGGGACTGCCGCCCCCCGTAGAACGAGGCTCCTACACAAAAACAAAAGGCCAGCACCGAAATCTCTCACGGGTAAAGGGACTCCTCAGTGCTCCTCAGACAAAACATTAATGTCAATAAGTAGCTAAGAAATAAAGCATTTTTAATTAGATTTTTGGAAACAAAGGGCAAATCATCAGAAGAGAGAAAATAGGATTGGCTGGGGAAGTGAGAACTCACCGCATTAGATGTCTCTACAACAAAGAATTCCCCTAAGTGAACAATTTTCTTTCTTTTTTTTTTTTTAGATTATGTATCCATTTATTTGAGAAAGAGACAGAGAAAGTAAGAGAACGTGAGTGGGGGGAAGAGCCCGATGTGGGGCTTGATCAGGTAGAGCAGGCATGGGAAGGCCCACTTGCCCAGGTAGGTAAATTACATCTAATGAAAAATAGGACCAGGAGAATTAGTACAGGGCTGGAATGAACAGGAAACATACATGCACAGGGGGTGTTGGATCTATATTCATATATTGGGCAAAATGTCCCCTTGAGCTCCTTTGACCTGTTTGCCACGAACATATGGAAGAAGAAATGATGACTTTGATGTCTGCAAAAACAGTAAAGACCAATAAGACGATCGATCACCAGAAAAATATAAAACCCTTTTCCCCTTGAACAGCAGCATCACAAGAGGGCCATAAAGTTTAACCCAAGCTCTTCTTTTTCTCCCTTTTTTCTTGTTGCTCACCAACCATTCCCACTGTGCATGAAGACAAGGATGGACTGCAGCAATAGAGATCCAGCCACAGGGTCAAGGAAGGAGTGCATGTGCCTGTCGATTCCTAGGCTAAACCATGAAACAAAGAAGACATGAAAGAAAACTACTAGAATGGAGAAAAGGGAGAGATGGACTGTTATATTATGTTACTATTGCTCACAAATACAATTTTTTTTAATTTTATTTATTGAGAAGGAGAAAGAGAACATGAGCAGGAGGAGAGGGGGAGGGAGAGATAGAGATAGAGATATAGCAAACGAGCGAGCGAGTGAGAGAGAGAGAGAGAATCTCAAGCTGACTCCATGCTGAGTGCAGAGCCAATGATCTCATGACCAAAGACCTTGCTCCTGGAACATAGCCACCAAACCGTCGACCTTGATCTCACGACCCTAAAATAACAACCTGAGAAGAAACCAAGAGTCAGACACTTACCCAACTAAGGCCCCCTGACAGATACAATTTTCTAAACGTGTTTATTCAGTTCTGTACTAGGAAAGAAAGGAACACAATCATTCCCATACATCTTCATGGACACAAAGTCCAGCTTGAGGTCACTCTGCCCTGAAGGAGAGCATGGTGTTCCAGGAAGAGTGCTAGCTTGAGCCCCCTGAGGCCACAACGCCAGTCTCAGCTGCCCCCCACCCTTGCTGTGCGACTTCAGGTAAGTCACTTCTCTCCATGAATGAGTTTCTTTCTGTCATAGAAGAATAACAAACAAGGTGAATGCTAAGGTCTCTTGTAGCCCCGAGATTCTTTACCAGAAAATGTTCTTCTACCAAATATTTGTCAAATCTGCTTTAGAAAAATGATCTTCATAGGAAGATAGGAACTCAAACCTAGGAATGCAATAGATCCTGTGGGATGTCAGGAAACCAAATGCTTTCTAGGTCCAAGTTACAGAGAAGCCCCAACTATTTTGAAGGCTAAACTGGTCACTTTCTAGAGCAGATTCTCATTTTTTTGGTTTGTTTCTAATAATACAAGAGTATCAAGAGAAGGTGAATATATACATTAGTTGACCTCTAGCTTTTTAAAAATATCTGATCATGCTTTATACTTGGGGTGGGGGGCGGACAAGTTAACACAATTTATAAGGTGATGCTTTATGTTTCCAAAACAGAAATGTAGGGGGAACAGGGAATGCCTTTTTCCAGTCTCCTCTCCCTGGTTACTTACACTCCAGAACAAACCACCCCAGAACTTTGAGGTATAAAATGACCCTTTTATTATGCGCACAGATTCTGGGGTTCAGGCATTCAGGTGGGGCTCCATGGAACGGGATGGATGCTAGAGTCTGGCCTCAGCTGAGGGTGACATGACAGCAGGAGTCGGGAATGTCTGGAGGCTGAGGCTAGCCATCCGCCCAACACCCACGCGAGGCCCCCCTTGTGTCCCCCCCACACACACAGAGGCCAGCCCGGGCTTCCCCAGGAGCAAGCATCCCAAGTGCAGAAGGCAGAAGCACATGGCATTTTTCTGATCTTGCCTCAAATATGACATAGTGTGATTTCTGTCATGCTGTTGGTTGAGACCATCACAAAGGTCAGCCCAGGTTCAAGAGGTGGGGATAGAGACGTCCCCTCCCCACTCTGTGGGGGAAGTCAAGGTCTTGTAAGACGAATATGTGGGATGGGAGATAGTTGTGCAACCATCTGTAGACAGTGATCTGCTATGCTGACAGGAAAAAATCCCACCAACAAGGTAAATACAAGAATCTGGGTCCCAGGCCTCTTTGGCCATTGGAGGTTTAGAGTAAACACTTCGATAGGCAAAAGATCATTGCCAAGAGCTAGAGGAAATGGATTTTAGCCACAGAAGTCCCCCAGGCCACCTCTCAAACCCCTATAAACACCAGTCCTGATAACAATTAGAAGGGTCCTTGAAACACATTATGTACCTTGGCTGTTTTATTACAGTTTGGTTCCATCTGTGTCCCATTGACATTTGATTTCAATGTTCAAAGTATTAAAACATCTGCTGAATTATAATTCCATGAAGTCTATGAAACTATGAATTCACCATGTCAAACAGACATTTTATTTTTAATGGAATAGAGACAGCCACTGTTTATAAAGCAGCCCCAAACGCGAAGCCGTGGGTTGGGTTTAATTCGGAGTTGATGTGACCTATGGATCTTTGGACATGTTGCAAGGGGGACCTCAGCCTTTAATAATACAGCATCTCCTTGCAGTCCTGTTCCTTGGAACAGCAGGGAGGAGAGGCAGAGGAGATGACTGGCAGTGAATATCATAAACTTCTATTTTCAGTATCTTTTACTTGCCCTTCTAAAACCTAAAACCCAGACTCCAGCCTCTTCTTCTGTTGTAAGGATGTAACAGGCCCACTTTCGAGGTTTCTGGTTCCATCACTAACCAGGACCACAACCACTGTCAGGTACTGAGTTGTTAATATCATCATTCTATAAGTCATAGTCCTACCTTGGTTGTTCGGTCTTCAGTATTCGCAGCCTCTCTGCGAATGGCTAACCCCATTCCTAAATCTTCTACCCCATCCCCTTGTCTTACAAGACATAGGGAGACAATCAGTGCCTATGAATGGAGGGCAGATAAAGAGAGAAAGGAAGTAGCAAATGAAAGATAAATGAGAGGGAAGAAGAGACAGGAGAAAGGGTGGTGTGATGTCATGGAGAGATTTTTGTAAAGAAAAGGACTCCTTCAAGGTATCTACCAGGTACCTAGAGCTAGATTACTAAGAAAAAAGGCAAGAAACTTAAGTGTTGTGGATGAAAACCACTGGAGTTCCTCTAAATGTTCCTCCATAGGTAAAAAACTGGAATGGATTCTACGGTTGGCTCCCGGACTCCACCTCCTTGAATGCACCTCAAGACTCAAGTCACTTAGGATCTCTGGATTTCCTTAAGTTCCATAAGGCTGAGAAAAATGAGGTGCAGAGAGGTCAGGAACGGGTAAAGCGACAAGTCAATGAGGCCTGTCACTAAAGTTTATGATTGGCCCCCACATCCTGCCACCAGATAAACACAAATCAATGGATTCCTGGAGCCCCTTACCACCGGTGGCTCATGAGGCCTGAGCAGGGCCTGAGAAGGCAGCAGCCAGCAGAGCATGTCACCCACACAGTCCAGCTGTGATGGGAGGAGGAAAGGAAGGAGGAACTCGAGTGCGGAAATGTGCAGGGCTCAGAACAGCAGTGGAAGTTCTAAGGAGAAATTCGTCACTGCATCCAAAGAGGCTGCTGTCAGGAGGGTCTGTGGGGCTTTGCAGGAGATACTTCAGGGCCATTTAGCAAGACTGCTGGGATGGCAATATGGATGAGCTTCATACAAAAGAGCAGATCAACTGCAGCGGGGGGAAGAGAAGGGAAAGAGAAGGACTGAATGAGATAAGCCGCGGGGGGGGGGGGGTGTAACCGCTGTATCCGCTGCCCGTTCCTCAGGAGCAGAGAGTAAGAGGTACAAAATGGGGGTGTGGGGGCCAGTAAAGCCCCACAGCCATTCTGTTCTCTGGATCTCTGCTGGCTCTGCAGTCTCTTCCAGTTCAGAGTGTGGTCCCAGAGCCAGCATCAGCACCACCCGGCTCATTCTAGGTGCCCAGCCAGGGTCTCCCGATGCAGAAACCGCACCCCCAGCCAACTGACGTGCATCTGCAAGCTGTGGGTTCACTGTGCTAGGCCCTGCCCCCTCAGCCCCAGTGAACCCAGATGGCTCTGTCTTGTCTTCATCTCTTCCTTCAGTTCATCTCCAAAATGTGAGCACCACTACATGCAGACACCTTTCCAGGCGAGCAGTGGATACAGTGGTGACATAGAGAACAGCAATTCTCCTGGCCCTCATGTGACTTCCGCTGGACCACTGAGGGGACAGATATGACTCCCACAACCTTAAAGACACATGAAAGTACCACCATGTGATGAGTGCTGCAAATGGGAAGCTTGTGGTCTTGTAAGAGCAAAAACAAGGGGATCAGAACCTGTCAGAGAGGGTTCCCTAGATAAAGAGATAAAATTGAAATGTGCACAATGACTAGACACAAGATGCTAGATACCAGTATAGACTAGGTGTGGGGAAAGGAATAGCATCCAAGCAGAGAGGAAAAGCATATGCAAAGGTCCTGTGGCAAGAAGGAGCACCACACATTCAAGTACTACAGGGAACAGCATGTGCAAAATGGGACAGGCAAGGGAGGCAGTGGCCAGACCATGCAGGCTCCTGATTTGAAGGATGTGATTCTAAGAACAGAGAGAAGCACATAAGCCAGTTATATAAGATTAGAAAAAAAAGGAAGCAAGAGTCAGACCCCAGACAACCCTGTTTATACAATTCAACATGCCTCGCTTGTGACCCTAGACTATATCTTGCCTCCCACCAAACCCACAAGACAAACTGAGCCCCTTTCCTACCAAAAAAAAAAAAAAAAATAGGCAAGCAATGCTCCATTAATGAAGCAGAAGGACTATATTCACACAGCTAGAGAATAAGCCTGAATGGCTGTCCAAGGCTGTTGGGGGTGTTGAATAGTACTAAGAGTCTCAGAAGTAAGGAATATCTTAATTCAGATCTGGTTCTACCATCACCAGGACCAGGTAACTTCTCTGAGCCTGCTTTATTCAAAGGGCATAATAAAACCTACATATCACAAGGATGCTGATTGAATTAAACAAAGTGGAGTCTGCAAGCCCTGAGTATGGCACTTAACACACAGCAGGTGTTCAATAAAAGATACATTCTTTTCATGCATTGCTACAGTTTTCAACCTGCCCTTATGGACACATTTCCTCTTGATGCTAAACTCAATGGTTTCTTTGATTAAAATGGCATAGAGTAAATGTTTAAGATCCAGTGCTAAGCCCTCACCTCACCTTTATCATTTCTTTCGGCCATCACAATAACTCTGTGGAGTGGGAACCACAATCAACCCCATTCTACAGTGAAGTGCAGAGAGGACACACAGTTTTTCAGGCACTAAGGATGAGTCCAGGTTTTAAGCAGGCTTCCTGACTCCTCAGGGCTCCCAACTGGGAATAACCCTATGTGTGCAATAAGCTGGCAATTCACAGAGGGCTCTCCCACTTACTGAGAAACTCCTCTGAATCATGGGACTCTTGGCCCAGCATTCACTGATGCCCAGCAAGGCCCGTTGCACTCAAATTCTTGCCAAGGAAAAGCTTAAATGAAGGAGGCTATCCCCTCAAAGAATCTGGCCCTTGGAGTCAAGTGAATGGTAAGAAAGGCTGAAACAGGTGTACTTCCCAGGAGTGACACTTGTCTAATAAAGAGAGGCTTCCCTTGGGCTTGGCTGGAGCCAACGTCCTTAGTAGACCAGCTACCTGAAAATCCCTAAGGACTAAGTTCTGATATAAAATGTAACTTCCGGTCCAGAACTTCCTGTTTGGGGTACTTGGAGGAATTGCGTAATCCCTGCTTTATTTCAATCATGAACTGCTTCATTTTCCAATTTTTTGCACACCACAGTCACGACCAGCTTGGTATTTACAAAGCACCTTTGCCCTCCGGATTTCCAGGCAATGATAAAAGCACAGAGGAAATATTTTACGGCGCTCCTATTCTAGTGCTATAGGGCGTGTGCAGAATGCCAGCCCACTGTAAGCAAAGGTCCAGGGCCTGAAAGCTGTCTCAGGGGAAGCCAAGTATTACCTGTGGTATTTAAATGGTGAGGGGCCTGTTGAGTCAAATCGTTCCCCAGGGAATTGGAGAGACACCAATTTGCTCAAATTCACCCTTGGCTGGGAACATAATAGAGGGCTAGAGTTCAGGCTTCTGTTCTGGCTGATGATTCATTTAGGACAAATGATTTTACCTTTCCTTTCAACCCCCCATAACAAAAGGCATGTTGGAGAAAGCCAATTCAGCGGCCTTCAAGGGTGTCCCCACACGGCAGCAGACATAAAGCCACACGGAATATGAAAGGGACTGCCGGAGGTATTCTTTTCTGGGGCAACTAACATGGCCACAGTCCTACAGCAGCACCAAGTATAGGTTTGGGAACTAGTCACACGTGACTTCACATGCGAACGCATCCACTTCCCACACACGGATGCCAGGCAAGTTACTGAATAAAGCGGCACTTATTAAATTAAGACACGCACACACTCACCTGCATTCCACACCCCTAGCAGCAGCGCACCCTGGGCCAGGCCTCCCTCCAGAATGCCCCTGCACTCCTTGTCTTCACTGCAAGAAAGCCACCTTCCTCAACGTCACATCCCCTTTCCAGAACAGCGGCTTCCAGTGGCCACTTGACATGGGGGGTGAGGGCTGCAGGGAATGAGTCTACCGTCTTCTTCTAACTCAAGACAATGCTACAAAACGATCTCAACTTTGAAACTTCCTGTGGGTCAGCTGGGGTGTTCACAGAGAATGACTCACAATCTCACTTCTCCTTCGGCCAACCTGCCGTAACTGTGGCCCCCCTAGAGCATTCTCTCACAAAAGTCCTGTGTGGTTATCTTGTCACCTAGGAAGATAGACCGTGAACTGTGACCAGTTTGCAGTTCCATACTATTTGGTTTGTCATTTTTACAAAGGTTAAGTGAAATGCAAATCTGGAAGAAAAAAAAAAGCTTCACTAAGCCACTGAAGGGCTGATATGATGCCCAACAGACACTCAACACTCTCTTCTGCCTTAGTCCTAACTCCTCCTATGTACCACAAACTGATCTTAGGATGAACAGTAGAGTGGGAATTTGAAAGTTATATCCTGTCAATCAAAGAAGAATGACAAGTATTGACACAATCCACAGTCTGCTGATCTGAAAATGAACTTGAAAATGTATACGGCCTTTAATCTATTAAAACTTAGACAAAACTTCATATGGATGAGTAATCAACTAATAGTTAGAAATCTTTTTTTAGCAAATGGCAACACAGAAGAAATTACACCATGATCCGTTACAGTTAAATTGTATAAACTATACTTTATCTAGCAAACATTCATTCCAAGTTCTTCTTATGAATATCAATATGAGAAGAGATAGTATGCAAAGTTCCCTATCACCAGCCTTGCCTGGAAACACAGAGCAAAGACTGTGAGGTTCAAGAGCAACCAGGTAATTACACAAAGCAGAAATGGAAATGGATGAGAGATAAAAGATGGCGAGACCTTGTTAGCTCACTTGAAGGGGATTTCCCAAGAAGGAGCCATTCATTAACTGGCTGAGCAACGGGCTGTACAGTCTTTAAGGAGAAACACACTCCATAATGAGCGCCTCAGTGGCTTAGTGGGTTGAATATCCAACTCTGATCCCAGGGTCGTGAGATCAAGCCCCAATGTCGGGCTTCACATGGGGTGTGGAATCTGTTTAGAATTCTCCCTCTCCCTCTCTGTCTGCCTCTCCTTCACCAAAAAAAGGAAAAAAAGAAATGTTATTACCAAATAATTTCACAGCATGCTCTAAGTAACCTCTTACTGTAACTGTGAGTGGAATCAGACAGAGATCGTTAATAAGAGCCTTCATGGTCCAAGCACATCCCTGATCGAGCAGGCAAAGAGGAACAGAAGATAAGTGAGATTAATAAACTCAGAAATGTTATTCTAGTTCAATATTTTCAACATTTTTAGCTTTTTCCCTAGAGGCATCTTTAACTAGTATAATGCTCAGCTACTTTTTCCTGGTTCCCCAGGTGATAAACAAAAATTGCACGTGAAGAAAATATCACCTGGAGGGGTATACAAGCTGCCAAGTTTAAGAGTCTCTACCCTGGGGGTGCCTGGGTGGCTTAGTCATTAAGCATCTGCCTTCGGCCCAGGTCATGATTCCAGGGTCCTGGGATCAAGCCCCACATGGGGCTCCATGCTCAGCACGAAGTCAGTTTCTCCCCCTCTCACTCCCCCTGCTTGTGTTCCCTCTCTAGCTGTGCTTCTCTCTGTCAAATAAATAAATAAAAATCTTTAAAAAAAAAAAAAAAAGGTCTCTACCCTGGCTTGCCTCGTCTTAAGTTTTGATGTGTCTGGATTGACGTTCTTCACTTTTGGCATAGTATACTCATTCTCAACCTGGATCTACTCTGCCCCCAGGGCACTTATAGCAATGTCTAAAAGACATTCTTCAGTTATTACAAGGTTGGGGGGGGCGGTTTGCTACCATCTAATGAGTAGAGAGACCAAGGATGTGGCTAAACATCTTCCAACGCCCACGGCAGCCCCCAACAGCAAAGAATTACCCACCACAAAATGCCCACAGCACCAAAGTTAAGGAACTCTGGCGAACTGGGGTGCACACTGACATTGCAAACCAAAGGTCAAAGTCCCAAAGGTCAAAGTTCTACATACCTCGGTCGGGTGTGTACTAGCTTTTCTCAACCTCAGTTTCCATGTGTATAAAATGGGCTGGTAATACTCTTGAAGAGTTTGGGTAAAGAATAAATGGGATGGGCGGCTGGGTGGCTCAGTGGGTTAAAGCCTCTGCCTTCGGCTCAGGTCATGATCTCAGGGTCCTGGGATTGAGGCCCATGCCCGGCTCTCGGCTTAGCAGGGGACCTGCTTCCTCCTCTCTCTGCCTGCTCCTCTCTCTGCTCAGCAGGGAGCCTGCATCCTCCTCTTTCTCTGCCTGCCTCTCTGCCGACCTGTGATCTCTCTCTCTGTTCAAATAAATAAATAAAATCTTTATAAAAAAAAAAAAAAAGAAGAGGAATAGATGGGAGGACAGATGAGGGATGACCTAGCAGTATCTGACGCATCAAAGGTGCCTGTGAAGTCTGGTAAATGTGAGTCACTGTTCTGTTTCAGCTCTAGCCATTTCCCACCCATCCCCATTTCCTCTAGGATCTCACTGGGAAGCAAAGAAAAGAGGACCCCAGCCAACTCTAAAACCCACTCTAGGCCAATAGTTTACATGGAGCTCCTTTAATAATTTTGACTTCTATTGTGTCTAAATTTATGTTGGAGGAACCTGGGGGTGGGGAAGGTCACAACTTTTACATTTTTTTTAAAGGTGTGTTGTTTTCCCAAAGGAAAATTTCGATTCAATGGCCTAAGAGCCAAATGAAAGAAGGAAATGCAAAAATCCCCCGCTAGGTCTCTGAAAAGCTCCTTACTGGGAAATGCTAACACATGTTAATACGCACTTTTCTTAGACAAGCGGTATCTTCAGTGAGCTCACTGAAGACATATTTAAGTAAGGGCGACTGGGTGGCTCAGTCAAGCTTCTGCCTTTGGCTCAGATCATGATTTCCGGATCCTGGGATGGATCCCTGCATCAGGTTCCTTGCTCAGCATGGAGCCTACTTCTCCCTCTCCCTCCTGCTCCCCTAATTTACACTTGCACACTCTCTCTCTGTCAAATGAATAAATAAAATCTTTTTCTAAAAAAAGATATATTTAAGTAAAACAAAGTAAATGCTCAGATGCCTGATGAAATAAAAAAAGATAATGTCTTCCTCGGGCGCCCGGGTGTCTCAGTCATTAGGCATCTGCCTTCAGCTCAGGTCACGGTCCCAGGGTCCTGGGATCAAGCCCTGCATCAGACTCCCTGCTCAGCGGGAAGCCTGCTTCTCCGTCTCTCACTCCCCCAGTTTGTGTTCCCTCTCTCGCTGTGTTTCTCTCTGTCAAAGAAATAAATAAAATCTTAAAAAAAAAAAAGGAAAGAAACGTCTTCCTTAGTAGTGAGCATGCTTGGTGGCTGAGCTGGAAACACTGCCCAATGCATTAGAGCCATAATCCTCAATTACCTTATAAAAACAATACCTGCCTGCTAAAGCTATGCCAAATTATCTACGTAACAGGTAGCATCTCGTTGCTCTACGGCACTTCAAATCCTCAGAGGAAGGTTAGGGTAGTCCTATAATTCGTGGTCCAAGCCAGGACAGGGAAGAGTGAAAGAGGGAACTCTTACTAATTACCCCGGGACAACAGGTGGAAACCAGGTGCTCCTCAAGCGCCCCGGGGGGCCCTCTGACCACGGCCCAGGTGGCCTTAGGTTCTCTGTGGTTCCAGACATTTTTACTTGGAAGGAACCCACAAACATACCCACCTAGGTCAGCTAGCAACAAGTTATACCAGCAGGCGAGCCTACAAATACTCTTCCATCTCTTGCATTTTTTTTTACTGAATTGATTAGTAAACTTCATGTTTTTTCAATTGACTCCACACAGAATATGCCACTTTAGGTGGGTGCCCTGATTGTTCAATCACCCACAACACTTAAACATCAACTTCAGATGTTTGTCATTATGAGCAGGGTGATAGAGAACACGGAACTGCTGTGGGTTTGAGTATTTCCAGAGAATGGGCTCCAGTGGTGGCGATGCTAGGTCAGACTGTTGCCATTTTTGATGGGCTCTTCCTCCAGACTGTCCACAGAAGTCTATCTCAAGTCGTATCAAGAGCAAGAGTTAATGAACACTTTTGAATTTGTGCCAAGCTTGATAAAGGAGCATGCTGGCTCACTGCATTCTTGGTTTGCATGTTCTCTAAACTCCAGAAACTCCAGACAGTCTGGACCGTGGGCGTGCTTGGAATTCTCCTGCTCTAGGGCTTTTGCTCCTGCTGTTCCCTCCACTTACAGCAACATTCCACACCATCGCTATAAATACCCCACTCATGACAAACATACCCTCCCTCACTGGCCTGTCCCAAGCCTCACTGACTACAAACTGTCTTCCTATCAGCTCTCCATCCTGGGGATGCCTGCCTGGAACACCGTTTGTTCCCCTCACTGCACTCTCACCCCATAATCTGAACCAGAGTCCACAGTAACCCCTAAATCAGAGACAAATCATGGGGACTCAGACACAATTAGTTACAGCACACAGAGGCACAAAGTCACACAGACACAGCCTGACCCCATTTCCAGGCCTCAGTTTCCTTACCTGTAAAACAGGGATTTAACTGAGTCCTAGGCAAAACCAACACGGTACTTTGCACAAAGAAATAATCCTACCATATATGTGATTGTTGAACACTGTGTTTAATCACAGTTGCTCATGGGACCAAATAATAATAATAATGGAAGTTAATATGTAGTAAGTGCTTACTTTGTACTAAACATTCTTTAGAATATGTCTCCTGCATAATCTCCTTTGATCCTCACGGACAACTCTGGGAAGTAGGAACTATACAAACTTGGGTGTATAAACTGAGGTGTGAAGAGGTTACAAATCCTACCCCAACCCAGAGGGGGCTGGGTTTCAGACCCTCACTGACACAATACACAGTCTATGCCCTTAAGCTGCCCCCCAAGCTGATCAAATATCATATTAATGGGAGAAGTAGTAATAGTCCTAAAATCTCCCCGTCTTACTTGCAAACAAAATCTTTCATAGAATATAAATGCCCATAGGGCGGTAGGCTTAGATTTTCAAAGGGGGGGGGGGGCAAGCCTGCTGTTTAGTGCCCTCACTCCTGGGGATGCCAGGTCTTTAAGATGAGGCCTAGTGAAGGTCTCTTCCTGTTCAGTGGATCCTGAACCTGACCCCAATGGAAGCTTTCAGATCCAAGCACATATCCAGAGTCCCATTGCAAGTGCTGCCCCAAACAGGAAACATGACCAGGCATCAGGGCACTTTGGGCCTTGCACAAAACCACCAGATCAGGAACTTCCTGGTCCACAGTGAATCATTGCAAAGTCTCAGGCCACAGGGCCATTGCTGATATGAACGGATCAGAGTGACCATGTCCTCACGACAGCCTGCCTGGGCTCGGTAGACACACAATCAGTCAATGTTCATTGAGCGATGCCCGGCTGGCTCATTCAGAAGAGCATCTGCCTCTCGATCTCAGGGTCATGAGTTTGAGCCCCATGTGGGGTGTAGAGATTGCTTAAATAAATCTTTCTTTTAAATCTTAAATAACTAAATAATCACTGAATTCTAGGAGTTGGCCTTCAAGTGTATAAATACAGCATTTAGCTCTTCCTACAGATGAAGAGACTGAGCCACAGGTGTAAGAAAGCAGCAGAGTCCTGAATTGCTTGAAGGAATAAAGTGAGACATGTTTTTCCCACGAAGTCACACTGATTTATTGTACCACGTGCAGGGCTTCTCCTAACTGTCCCTGTCACCACCCATGGTCTTTCTTGATAGGGAAAAATAGAAGTGGAAAGACACCATGTACATGTACCAACCAATAAATGGGGATGGTTGTGGTCGACCAGAACCAGCTTAGGACATAGCATCAAAAAACCTAGAGGGAAGGCACTGGTTCAGCCAAGAGCTTACACCCTGCAAGGTTCCCTTTCCTCATAAATAACAAAGATACAGCCAGCCACCTCCCAGGGCCGATAAGAGTCCATCATTCCTGGACCAGAGAACGTACCTTCTATCCCAGCTCTGCTATTAACAGCAGGGCGGAGAACATCTCAACTTCTCTGAACATCAATTTCTTCTTCTGTAAAATGGGAATGATTACAGTACCTCCACTTCATAGAGTTTTTTGAGGAGTAAATGAGTTAATACCCAGCCCTCCAGCAAAGCATAGCACACAATGAGGGCTTTTAAGGAAAAAAGGAAATAAAAGTATATAAAAATTTCTATAAGCAATAAATGTCTAGTGGCTCCATTTTGATATCATTCACAATTGGAATAATGACCAGAAAGGAAAACTGACCAAACCAGACAATTACCCTGACATAGGGTTTATTGGAAAACGCCTATACACATTTGCTATCCTTCTATCTTTATACCAATCATTCTCGAATTCTAAAAATCCAGGAATCATTTACTTGCTCTGTAATAATTTGTTGGCTTCCTACAGAGTGGTGACTAAATTCTACTTTAAGCAAGAAATCTATGGGAAATAACATGAAGACATAAAGAGAGTATAGAATGTGTTTCCATCAAAGCTGCTCCACATAATTTGGTCCAACAAATTCAGCTCCATAAAATCTAAGAGGTGGTGGTGGTGCCAAGAAAGAAGATTAAAACCCAGAGTGTTAAACAGAAGTGTTTTGAGTCAATTACGCAGTCAATTCGGCGCCTCCGCAAACCTAAAATCAAGAGTTATCCGATTCAAAAGAGGAAAACTGACAAACCTAATGTAATAATAACTATCATTTATCCAGCGTTGTCTTTGCTCTGTGCTTCATGCTGACGGCCTCCCTGCCACATCGCCCAGCATCCTTCGTGCCACACGAGGTGTGCGTTATGATGGCTAAGTCACAGCGTTAAGATCCCGTACCCAAGGCCATATAGCGAGTGAGCAGACAGACTGGAGTTGAACCAGCCCATTTGCGATGCAAAGCCTGTGACCCTGGAGCACATGGCCTCCAACCCAGGAAGCTGGGAGGTTGACCAGAGCAAGACTGATGGTGGAATCAAAGTCCTGAAGGCCAGATGACCAACATGCATACTCTTGGCCAACCGCTCTCAGTGCCACAGAGATGGCGAGGACACATGTTGGCAACACTCCCCCAGGGCAATCTAGTCCCCATCCTCCGAGCTGGAGGAGACAGGCAAGTGATAGTCCTGACAGCCCCAGGAAGGGTCAAGCTATGAAGACAAAGGAAGAACTCAGAAGGGAGGAGGCCCAAGACATTAAGAAAATCTAACTGCTCCTGCTTCTGAGGGAAGCAGGTAGATGAAGCCAAATAAAATAAGGTGGAAACAATCCCCAAGCATTCACTCATGGATGAAAAGATAAAACAAACCGTGGTCTATCCACACGACAGAGTATTCCTCAGCTCTAAGAGCGCCTGGATGGCTCAGGTGGTTAAGCATCTGCCTTCGACTCACTCCCCTCTCCCACTCCCCCTGCTTGTGTTCCCTCTCTTGCTGTTTCTCTCTCTGTCAAATAGTCAAATAAATAAATAAAATCTTAACAAAGAAAAAAAGACTAGAAAGACTAATTGAGTTATTTGAGCTAAAAGTTCTTCTACGGTGGCAAAATACTGGGTGTGTGGATATGTATTTGTGGAGGGTCATTTTCTTGCTTCCGTTGGATAACTGAGCAAGACCTCTTCTCCAGCACCACAGTTGTCATGTTAAAATAGAAAAAGTGGGGTGCCTGGGTGGCTCAGTTGGTTAAGCCACTGCCTTCTGCTCAGGTCATGATCCCGGAGACGATGGAGTCCCACATCAGGCTTCCTGCTCGGCAGGAGGCCTGCTTCTCCCTCTCTCACTTCCCCTGCTTGTGTTCCCTCTCTGGCTGTGTTTCTCTCTGTCAAATAAATAAAATCTTTAAGAATAAATAAATAAATAAATAAATAAATAAATAAATAAGAAAAAGTGCTCTGGAGGAAACATGGCGCTCTCCAGTAGAAATGTGTGCTCTCCAGTAGAAATGTGTGCAGTGATGGAAACGGTCTTTACCCACAATGCCCTGTATTGTATCCACTAGCCACTTGTGGAGGTTGTGTTGTTATAACATGGTGAGTGTGGCTCCATTTCATTAGCCACACAAAGAAAATAAAAACTTGCATTTTCTAAACATGTAATAGATTTAAGTCTAACCCTCAGTTGTGGCTAGCGTCTACCGGATGGAACAGCGCAGGAGACAATGCCGTTACAAGTGGTGTGAGGACAGTTACAATACTTTGTTGTCACAGCCAGTTACTCCAAGAGGAAGAGGCCAGAGTGACAGTTGGGGTTGATGCCTGTTAATGTGGAAGCTTGGGATAAGTAGTTTTGAAGTGTCCTTTGATGATTTGGGCCACTGTGTTTACTGACGACATTTTTCTTCAAGAACCTCAGTGAATGGCAATGTGCTGATTCTCCCAATGTACTTTATATGGAACAGCTATGTTCTGTGAGGCTGGGGAGGATGTTTTTTCTGCGGACTGCTCTGTCTCTAGCACCTTATATATTGGGATGGTTGAACAGATCATTTCAATTTGAGTGTTTTATCTGGAGAGGGAGCCTCTGAGTCTGGGATGACAGAAACCATTTTATCACCTTGATGCTTTTGGTTATAAGCAATTAAAAAAAAAAAAGTCAAATGGCTTAAACAACAAAGGGGATTAGCTGATGTATGTTACTTAAGGGTGTCAGAAGAAGATGGGAGCTTCAGGTACAACTTGGCATGGGTCATATTCCCCTCATTTGATTCTGAGCTGCCAATCCCTCATATGGTGACTTTGTTCACACTACAAAATATCTCTCTTCTGGGCAGACGTCATCCCAGCATGGCCTGGACAGTAGCGTATGGCTTACAGGACCTAGATATTGTAAGGGACCATCTCACACAGACTTCGGTTGTTTGCAGATGAGTGACCATGACAAAAGGGGGGAAACATTCCTGCTTATTCTTTCTTATAAAACGAGGCCCAGAGAATGGCCACATTCTGTGTGCTAAGTCGCTTAGGTATGCAGTCCCTATAACAATCCCTGAGGCGTGAGCCCTCACCTCCCCACTTGTCTTAGGCTCTGCCTGTTGGGCTTCAAGTCTGGAAGCAAAAACCAGGGAAAGACAAAACCCCACCAGGCTCACAATAGCAGATAAATGCTTGTCAGGTCATGCTATGCTCTGAAGGCCCTATGTGCATGATCTTTAACCCTCAGCGCGAGCTATGAAGTATGTGTCCAGTCCTCCCATTCTACAGGTGAGGACACTGACACATGAGAAGTTGTTCCTAGTGCCAGGTTACCTAGCTGACAAAGGGACAGTGACGAGCTTCCTCCAGCTTGGAGATGCTCTCAGCTCTCACTGGGACGCAGCACCAGTGCCTCTGTAGCTTGTGATGGGATCCCCTTCAGACTGTACTGCTCTGTTGTGTGAATTTGGAGTACAGAACTTTCTGGAACATGTCCTGAGGAAAGCTGGAAGCTGGGTGCTCTTCCTGGCTGTCGGGTAGGCTGCAGTCTCTGTGCCTTGCGGGAGAGGGGTCTGCGGCAAGCCTGGCCCATTGTAGCCATGAGCTCCTCTGCTGGTCAATCCGTGGCTGCACCATGAGCTGGTCTAGACCTAAGTGCCTGTACTTTTCAGCACAGACCAACACAACTTTCTCCTCACACACAGTTCTGGGTATGTTTAGGGACCCAGGAAAGTCGTATTCAACTTTTCAGACATTGTGGTCTAAACAGACATAGAACTTACCATTTTAGCCATTACTTAAATGTATGGTTCAGAGGCATTACCTACATTTACCACACTGTGCAACCACCATCTGCTCTAGAACTTTTTCTCCTTCTCCTACTGAAACTTTGTTCTCTTGGAGCAGCAACTGCCCACGGTCCTCTCCCCCAGCGCCTGGCAACCACCTCTGGACTTTCTGTCTTGACAAATCTGGGGACCTCTAGGTGCCTCATGTAAGTGGAACCACAAGGTATGTGCCCTGTGGTGAGAGGTTTACTTCACTCCACACAGCGCCCTCAGGCTTCATCTGTGTTGTACCACTTGTTAGAACCTCCTTCCTCTTAAAGGTTGAGTAATACTCTTTTTTTTTTTTAAGATTTTATTTATTCATTTGACAGAGAGAGTGCAAGTAGGCAGAGTGGCAGGCAGAGGCAGAGGGAGAAGCAGGCTTCCCGCCGAGGAAGGGGCCTGCCTCGGGGCTCGATCCCAGGACCCTGGGATCACAACCTGAGCCGAAGGCAGATGCTTAATGACTGAGCGACTGAGCCACCCAGGCACCGCTAGTCTTTCTATTCTTAACTCCCTTCCCTAATCAGTGTTCATTCCCTGTAGAATGGGGTCTGTTACCATCATTGATTAGGTAACTGGAATGGAAAAGTCCAACATTGTAGAGCCAGGAGCATCCAACTTTGGACTTCCCACACCAGCCAGAACTTGTTTAAATGCTGTGGATTCACAGGGCTCATCTCCCTCCCCCGCACACACACATCCCACGCACGATTCTGACTGCATGGGTCTGGGCTGGAGCCTAGTAATCCCCACATTTAATAAACAGCCTGGATGATTCTAAATCAGTGGTCATTCTGTGGACCGTTCTTCAGAACTAGGGCATCCAGACTCCACTAAGGCAGGAAGACATGACTCAGAATCACTAATGAAGTCAACCCCAGATGCCCAAAGCTTGAAAACCCTCCCAGGTAATTCTGATGTGTTTTCCATTCACCCAAACTCAATTTGTGGGCCACTGTTGCCAAAGCTGATCATTTTCTCCAAGCAGCTCTGCCTGCAATCTGTTAGCAACCATCAGACGAATTTAAGTGCCTAGTGGCAGGTGCACAGGGCTGTAAATTCTACCTCTTACCTCTCTGCCCCCGAATGACTTTTCTTGATGTCTCTTCTCCCTCAGGAATTCAGGGAAAATGGTGACTCACCATCAGGTTTTATTAAACCCCCAGGGATAGGCTCCTTCTACCAAAAAAGACTCCAATAGTAAAAAAAAACTATCATTCCCATTAATGCCTTCTTCCCACAAATGCCTTCCTTAAAGATAATTACCTCACATACAGGAGCTGGAGCTTACAGTTTTTTTAAAGTAACCTCTACCCCCAAGATGGAGCATGAACTCATGACCCAGAGACCAAGAGTTGCATGCTCTACTGACCGAGCCACCCAGGCGCCCCTTGAGCTTACAATTTTAGTTAGACTGTATCAGAAACTGATTCACATTGCTTAAGAAAGCCAAGGCCTTTCTTCCTTATGGAAGAATTTCCCCACAGATTTAGACAGAAATAGACAGAATTTTTCCTTTGCTGGGCATCCCATCTCTCTGATTTCTCTTATAAATAGTAATATATATACTAGATAATAGGTAAGACATAATAATAGGTAAGACATAATATTAAGATAACACTCTGTACTTCTTATACACACTGTGGAGGTGCCCAACTGAGGCTGTGCACCAAGGTACATTCAATATGGCTAGAGACTCTTCTTCCCTTTACCAAAGACCAAAGCTCAGGAATCTTCTCAAAAATCACCCAGCCTAACTTCCCCGTAGAAGATATACAAACGGCCAACAGACACATGAAAAAATGTTCAGCGTCACTAGCTATCAGGGAAATTCAAATCAAAACCACTCTAAGATACCACCTTACACCAGTCAGAATGGCCAAAATTAACAAGACAGAAAACAACAAGTGTTGGAGAGGCTGTGGAGAAAAGGGAACCCTCTTACACTGTTGGTGGGAATGTAAACTGGTGCAGCCGCTTTGGAAAACAGTGTGTAGATTCCTTAAAAAATTAAAGATAGAGCTACCCTATGACCCTGCAATTGCACTACTGGGCACTTACCCCAGAGATACGGATGTAGTGAAAAGAAGGGCCATATGCGCCCCAATGTTCATCGCAGCAATGGCCACAATCGCCAAACTGTGGAAAGAGCCAAGGTGCCCATCAATAGATGAATGGATAAAGAAGATGTGGTACATATATACAATGAAATACTATGCCTCCATCAGAAAGGATGAATATCCAACTTTTGTAGCAACATGGACTGGACTGGAAGAGATTATGCTGAGTGAAATAAGCCAAGAGGAGAAAGTCAAGTATCGCATGGTTTCACTTACTTGCGGTGCATGAGGGGTAAACTGGAGGACAGTGGGAGAAGGAAAGTAAATGGGAACTAGGGTAATCTAGGG
>PITA01012937.1:0-59646 GCA_004023965.1 Spilogale gracilis
AATGTCCTTCTCCTCCCTCTGCCCCTCCCCACCACTCATCCACTCCTGCTCTCTCTCTCAAATACATAAGTAAAACCTTCTTACAAAGATAGTAATTAGGAGAGACATTAACAAGCTATACAGTTTTAAAAAATAATTGTATTTATTTATTTGTCAGAGAGAGAGAGCGCAAGCAGGGGTATCGCTGTGTGGAGGGAGACGCAGGTTCCCCACTGAGTAAGAAGCCTGATGCAGGACTGATCCCAGGACTCTGGGATTATGATCTGAGCCAAAGGCAGACACTTAACCCACTGGTCCTACCCAGGTACCTCTATATCTTTACAATCATAAGGCCTAGAGAAGGAAAACTTAACAATCCTGCTAAAGATTTGAATCCAGTTCTAAGCAGATGTGAGGATAGAAATTGCTGCCTACTAGAATGGTTCAATACTGTAAATTTGACCACTAAACCTGAACCACTCATAAAACCCATCTAATTCCAATGCAAATACTGACATGATACAGAGGGGGAAGCTGACAGGGGGAAAGGAACAGAGCAACTGAGGGAAACGACGAATAGTGAGGAGGGAAGAACCCTGTTCAGCTAAAAATGAATCGCAAAGTTTCAGTAACTAAACACGTTCATACTGAAGGTTTTCATGGATTAACAGAGGGTTCCAAAATATATACAAACAAATACTCAAATTTAGTCCGTGTGGTAGATGGCCTTTCAAATCAGAGATAAAGGAGAGATTATTCAGTAGATGGTTTAGAAAAAATTGGCCATTTGGAAAAAAAATGAATTCTGACCCAGTGTTTTACTGTTCCAAAAGAAATTGCAGATAAAACAAAACTAAAATGAAACCATTCTGGGGGAAAAAAGGTGGATTTGTTTGTGATTATGAATGGGAAATGTCTTCCTAAGCAGAATCTGTATCCAGAAACTTTGATGGGTAATGTTGATCTACTTGACTAGAAATATTTTAAAAAATCACCAGTGATGGAAAAATTAACAAAGTGAGAAAAACATTTGCAGCCCAACTGGCATAGGGCTTACACGCTTCTTTGAACAACACATTTTTACAAAGCGTTCTCATCAATCAACAAGAAAAAATGTTTATGAACTCAACTGGAAAAGGGGAGGCGCACAGAAATATAAATGAAATTGGTCAATAAGCATATAAAAGAGAGGCTTGCTCAATTTCACTCAGAATCAAAGATATGCAAATAAAAAGAACAAAGACTTATAACTTCTCTGCAAAGTATCAAGTATCAAAAGCTAGGGGTGCGATGATATCCTTGATGGTGTGGGCCATCCCAGAGAGGGCTGGCTTCTAAACTGTTGGTGCGATCACACACTGGTCAGGCTTCTCTGGGGGGCTCCTGGCGCTGTTCATGTTAGTAAATAATGCCCCTCACTTTTGACTCGGCAATCCCCCTGCCAAGACCTGACCCGGCGCCTGTGCTCACACAAGTCAGCCAGGAAGTGCGTATCCATACCGTTGCGATAATGAAAACCAGAAAAAAAATAAGTTGTGCATCATTAGGAAATCAACTAAAGAGATTCTGGCAGCTGTGCAGATAGATTGTAATAGTATGACCCGTGCACTTTCTTTACATATAGACCTCCTTTAAAGAATCAACAGAATAGGGCGCCTGGGTGGCTCAGGGGGTTAAAGCCTCTGCTTTCAGGTCATGATCTCAGGGTCCTGGGATCCAGGCCTGCATCAGGCTCTGTGATCAGCAGGGAGCCTGCTTCCCCCTCTCTCTCTGCTGCCTCTCTGCCTACTTGTGATCTCTCTCTCTGTCAAATAAATAAAATCTTTAAAAAAAAATGAATCAACAGAATAAAGTGACTGTCTCTGCTAACAAGGAAACATTTCTAAGACATACTATTGAGGGAATAGCGAAAAGGGTATAAAAATAGAATAACACATAAATAATTCAGCCTTTTGGGAACTTTCAGTTCTTCTACCATTTCCTTTTCTTTATGTTTTGCTTTTGCCTTTCAATTTTCTTCCTTCCTCATCACCAGGTTCGAACAAGGATTGCTTCAACCCAGGGCCGGGTGGTCATAGACTGAGATGCCTCCTGCTTTTTGCCCTGTTTACTGTTGGGTCCACTCTCTCTCTCCCAAGTTGGCTGACCCATGTGGTGGAGCATTGTCTTCTGGGGCGGGGGTGACTAGAAGACGCTGCCCTCCTTCTTCCCCAGTGAGCAGTGCTCACCTGCTTTCCCTATCCTTCGCTACTCTGTCTCCCACCCCACATACCTGGAGGGCCGGTGTGTGGACAGGACATGGTGGTCCCTCCTCAGAGTTTCTGACTTGGGAGGCCTGGGTGTAGGCCGAGAGTGTCGTCTCCGGAAAGTTTCCAGGAGACACTGTTGCTGTTGGCCCTGGGCCCCACTTAGAGAGCCCCTGCCTGAGTCAGCTGCCTGCGTCGGACAGCTGGGCCTTTTCCTGGATCTCTCTGGAGCACGTTTCTTGGTACAGAATTGATACTCAGTTTCCCTGATGGATGGATGAGATGATCCCTAAGGTCCTGAGCAGGGGGAAGTGTGACAGAAGCTTGCATGTACATCTTGTCTTGACCTGCTGGCAGGAGGAAGGTTTCATGGACGGGCCTCCTCGTGGGCCCAGGAGGCCCTGTGATGCCATGGAAACCTCGACCGAAGCCCTGGGCTCACCCACACTCCCTGGCATCGCTGCTCGGGGGCATGCCGGTGGCCTCCACTGTATTCTCCATTTCAGGGTCTCTCCCACGTGTGGGAAAGCCAGTGCCCCCCGAAGCCAGGTGGGGACTGACCGATCCTCCTAGGTTGTTGGGGGAGTATCCCCCAGGCACATGCCTTGAAGTTCCCGGAGTTCCCAGGGGTCAGAGCCCCGTTGGCCTCCATGGTACTGATGCTCCGTCCTGCCTTGTCCCACTTGCCTGCCTCCTCTTGCTGCCTCCCAGAACTGCCTTCCAAATAACCAAATCCCTGTGACAGGGCCTGCTTCTGAGGACAGGCCCTTGCCCCAGGTTCCAGGTGACCATCTTCTTTCCAGGCTTCTCAGCTTGGCAGTGAACCCAGAGACCAGGTTCTGCACCGCATGGGGCCTCTCAGCTGGCCATTCGGGGCGACAGGAACCTGCTGCTCATGCTGGGGCGGCCGCAGACCGGGCCCGTAGCAAATGACCCCTCAGGCCACACGGCCTCTGTGTGAGGCCAGAGACGAGTTCTCCAGAGAGAGCTGCCCTTTGGGTCTGCACCTGAGAGGCATCTGCTGAATGTCTGCAAAGAAGGGAGAAAGGAAGGGAATTCTGATGTGGCAGGCAACTCCTGCACAGGGCTCGGGCTATCCTACAACCAGGGGCACCTGAGGGCGTCCCTATCCCCTGCGCGTGGCAGCAGCTGCCCCCTTTCCTGGGTGAGAGGATTTGCTTCTCCGTGTGAAGGGGTAAAACGGTTGTGCTCTCTCCTTGCCCACTGTCTCCCCCAAAGGCCTCCTGGTTTTACCGACTGCATGAGAACAGGCCGTGTCGGTGGGACTGGTGGGTGGCCTGGGTGAGTTCCCCCAGAAGCAGAGCAGACAAGGAGGCACAGGGGTTTGAGCGCTGTAGCTTATGTGGGAGGGGAACTCAGAGGCTACGGGAGGGGAAGAGGGATGAGATAGGATACGAACTAGCTTGTGCAAAGCTGTGGGCATAAGGCTCAGCCCCCCGGGACCCTCTGAGTGAGTGTGTAGTGCCCGCAGAGCGGTTCGGGCCAAGACCCTGTGCAGCTGGGCTCTCTCCTGCCAGCCCCCATCACTGACCGCTGATGTCCCCTGTGCCCGGACCCCAGCAGGCGGGAAAACCTTTAGGCAGATCCCCAGCGCCTGCAGGGAGGCCTCAATGGGAAGGGAGCCACAACAACGGGGCTTTACGGACAGGCGGCCCCCAGCAGTGATCTGGCGAAGGCCACAGGCCCGCCATTCTTTATCCAAATATTTGGGAATGCGGTAACTAATAAAAACTTTTCAAGGACAAATACCCAACTTTTGTAGCAACATGGACTGGACTGGAGGAGATTATGCTGAGTGAGATAAGCCAAGAAGAGAAAGTCAAGTATCGCATGGTTTCACTTACTTGTGGTGCATGAGGGGTAACCTGGGGGACAGTGGGAGAAGGAAAGTAAATGGGAACTAGGGTAATCTAGGGAGGGAAATGAAACAACAGAGACTTTGGACACAGAAACAAACTGAGGGACTTGGAGGGAGGGGGTGGGGGGATGGGAGAGCCTGGTGGTGGGTACTGGGGACACCTAAAGCGTGGAGCACTGGGTGTGGGGAATGGGGACTGAGTCTTGGAACATGGAAATATAAAAAAAAAAACTTTACAGAATTAATGTGGAACAAAGTCTATTTAAATGAAAACAAAAGTGTATCGTCTGTGCTTGCAGCCAAGTGGACGGCCGGGGACTAGAGGACGGCACACTGCCCCTGTGATCAGAAGCAGCCCAAGCCAGCGGCTTTTAAAGTCACTTGGCAAAACTATTATCTTTAATGGCTAAATGCATGTGATTGCTGAAAATCTAAAATAATACATCATAAAGTCTATATTTGAGGCACAAAGAATCGGCGCTCTTAGCAGCTAGGGGAAAATTAGCAACCTCTGAAGACCTTGGTAAACAGACTGCATTGCACTTTCTAAGCACAGGGATTGCAGGGACTTGGGATTCACGTCAGAGGACAGAACGGTCCACAGCCAACATTGGCTGGTGACAAGGTCTAGATACAGTGGCATTGCGTCAGGGGCAGACGGACCCGATCTCCACACCAAGCCGCAGCTCTGGGCCTGGTCTGTGTGAGGTGAAGTGTGCCCGTACAGAAGAACAGGGTTTGCGATCCACACACAATTCTTCCCCTCTCACCGTCCGTGACCTCGCTGTGGTTAGCCAGCACCCATCTTCTGGCCTGGCCCACACCCTGATTTCCTTTTAAGGAATGAAGTTTTCTCCTTCGGGTTTGGTCTGATGGGGCAGGCGTGGGAGCTGACTCAGACTCATGCTGGTTCTGATTTCCATTTCCCTAATGACTAGTGATGCTGGACAGCAGTTCATGTGCCTGCTGGCCATCTGTCAGTTTTCCTTGGAAAAACGTCTATTCAGATCCTCTTCCTATTTTTTTAATTGGGTTGTTTTTGTTTTTATTGGTTGTTGAGTTGTATGAATTCTTTATATATTTGATCATTAACACTTTGTCAGATATACGATTCACAAAAATCCTCTCCCATTCAGGAGCCGCCATTTTATTTTGATGGTGGTTTTCTTCCTCGCACAGAGCTTTTTAGTTTGATGTGATCCCATTTGTTCATTTTTGCTTTTGTTTCCTTTGCTTTTGGTATTAGGTCCACAAACAGAGCACTAACTGAGACATCCAGGTGCCACGCAATATCTTATAGTTTTAAATCTTTCACCTCTTTTGTTATAGTTATTCCTGGGTCTCTCATTCTTTTTCATGAAATTATAAATCGCTTTCTTACTATGTCTTTCTTATAGTTATTAGCATAATATAAATACCACAGATTTATGTATACTGATTTTGTATTCTGCAACTTTACTGAATTTATTGGTCATAACAGATTTTTTGGTAGAGACTATAGTATTTTCTATAGTAGTATCATGTTATCTGCAAATAGTAACAGCTTTATTTTGATTTCGATAACTTTATTTCTTTTCTTGCCTTATTTCTGTGACTAGAGCATCAGTACCACTGTGAGGAGAAGTGGGCTCATCTTATTTGGAAATCCTGGGCTTCCTGGACCTTGATCTGTGTTTGCTTCCCTAGATTTGGGAAGTTTTCAGCCGTTATTTCTCTAAATATGTTTTCTGGCCCATTCTTTCTTCTACTTCTGGTACCCTGATAATGTGAATATCATTCTACTTGATGTCCCTTAGGTGTCTTCATGCTTTAAAACTGTTTTTTTGTTCCTTCTCTGTCTGGGTGAGTTCTCTTGTTCTGTTTTCTCGTCTTCTCATACATTCCTTTGTTTTGTCTATTCTACTGTTGAATACCTCGGGCGCATTTTTTTCCCCCAGTTCAGTTGTCATGTTTGTTAGCTAACTTCTGTTTGGTACTTTCTTATATTTTCTATTTTTTTAATGAAAGTTCTTATTCATTCTTTTCCTGAGTCTTACAAGTATTTTAATGACCATTACTTATCTCTGGTTAAGGTCTTTTGCTGAGGTTTTGTCTTCTTCCTTTGTTTGGAATATATTCCTCTGTCTCTTCATTTACCTGACTCTCTGTGCTTATCCCTCTGTACTTAGGACATCGGTTACCTCTTCCAGTCTTGAAGGAGTTTGCTTGTGTAGGAGATGTCCCATGGGGTTCAGAAGCACTATTGCCCCTGGAGACCAGAGCCAGGCATCCCGGTGTCCCTGCACACGCCTGCCTGCTGTAGTGGGGCTGAGGCAGCAGCACCAAGTGGGTAGGATTCTCGCCGCAGCCTGCTTGTGCTGCATGACTGTGCAATGGTTGTGAGTCAGGTTCTCATTGGGGCGTGCCCTCTAGTGCTAACAGGTTAGAGGGTGAGTTCCAAAATGGCACTAAGCAGCACCTGTGTTAGCAAGGTAGAATGGGATTACAAAATGGTGCCAGCCAGTATCTGTATCTCTGCAGAGAGTCACTGCAGGTGCCTGCCTTCTTGGCAGATGCCATGACATTAGTAAGTCACCTTCACAGATGATCTAGGTGTCTTCCCATAGGGTTTAGGTGCTTTTGTGCTGGGTCCTGGAGCAGGTAAGTTTGCACACGAACCCTTTAAAGGCAGGATTTCCGTTCCCTATAGTTCTGTGATTATCCTGGATGTAATTCCTGTTTGTTTCCAAAGCCAGTCATTCTGGGGTCTTCTCTCTCCTATGCAGGATCTCGGGGTTGGAATGCCTGGTGTGGAGCACTGACTCCCTGCTGCTCAGGGAAGAATCTATATTTTGGAGAAGCTCCCGATTGCGGATTACTGCATCTGGGTTTGCTTTTCTTTTTTTTTAAAGATTTATTTATTTGTTTGAGAGAGAGAAGGAGAAAAAGAGTGTGTGTGGGAGGTGTAGAGGGAGATGGAAAGGGAGAGAGAATCTCCAGCAGATTCCCCACTGAGTATAGAGCCCAACATGGTGCTCAATCTCACAACCCTGAGATCATGACCTGAGCTGAAACCAAGAGTCAGACACTTAGCCAAATGAGCCACCTAGGCACCCCTGGGGTGTTTTGGTTTTTAGTGGTTTTTTCTTTTTTTTTAATGAGCATGTGTCTCTGCCTCTACTATTTGTTTCAGTGTTTTTTTTTTTAATCCTTTGTTGTGGAAATTATCCCAAATATAGTTGCGAATTTGTTATGTTCATGGGAGGAGGTAATTCCAGGACCTTTCTACTCACCATTCTGAACTACACCCCAGTGAATTCTCTTAAGGCAAAATGGATTTCTCTCGCCTATAAGCACAGCCTTCTGACAGATACAGACAAGTGCCTTATGACCTGTGGCTAGGACACTCTTTCCCAGACTTCATATTTCTTCTATTGTATGGAAGACCAGCACTCAAACGTCATTAGAATCTCAGCAGCCACATCCAGAAGGTGAGAAGACCAAGAACAAAGGTAGAGGAACTAGAGGGGGTATTGCATCTAGTCTAGAATTCTACCCCATGGCGACCACTAAAAATGATAAAGAAGAGTAAGATCACACGTGACGTGCAAAGGCACAAAATGCCAACTTCCTAGTTTCTAAGGAAGTCACGGGGGAAATGAGTACGTGAACCAGACAGAGGAAGTATCGAGAAGCATGAAATGGGCATGGAGACAGAGGGTGAAGAAGAAGCCAAGATCATGTCCTGGGTCCTGAGCTCTCCTAACTACGGAAGTAAAAGCAAAGGAGAAGAAGCAGAGATGATTTACCCAGAACTCACTATGTAACCCTGACAGATGCTAAACTTTTCCTGAGCCCAGTGCTCCTGGAAAAAAAGGACAGGTAAGAAATCCCTCACCCTTTGTGGAAAGGGATTACTGTAAAGGACCACTTCCCTGTATGACTTAGGTAAGACTCACACTGTCTGTTTACTGGGATGAAGCCAGCATGGGCCCACCAGCCCCCACTGAACCGTGTCGTACTTACTAAGCAATCTGAACAAAATGCTCCTCAGTCAGACTCAGGTTAGCAGCCTCTCCTTTCCCCGGGCCCTGAACTCCTCCCCCTCCCAGCCTGAGCCCGCACACAGCCCTCTGTGCAGCTCGTCCTGAGAACAGGCGGATGCTGGGTGAGACGCCATGCCCCCACTGCCGCTCACCCCACTGCACCCCTGCTTCCTCCCAGCCTGAGCCCGCACACAGCCCTCTGTGCAGCTTGTCCTGAGAACAGGTGGATGCTGGGTGATATGCCATGCCCCCGCCGCCGCTCACCCCACTGCACCCTGCTTCCTCCCAGCCTCCTCCAACCCTCCCTACCAAGGGAAGACCCTTAGTGTCAAACTCTGGACATGCCGCGGGCCTCAGGTAGCAGTGCCCTGCCCATGGCAATCCTTCTTTGTCCCCTATTACCATGGCCCTTCTCCCCTTATGACAATAGTTCCCTTGAAATAACACTTCAAGTAAGATCTCTCCTTTGAATGTCAACAGTTTGGCATCACTTGCATTTGGCAGAGACTCCAAGGCAGGCAGCAGGCCTGGGGGAGAGGGTGGTAGTGGGCAAGAAAGCTTATGGTAAGAAAAAGAGGGAGATTCCAGGTATGGTTTGATTAAAGGTTGTTGGCCTCAGGGAATGCTGGAAGCTGGCCAACTAAAATGGGGTATCTTTGTGGTTTATTCGGGTATCAGGTTTGGCTTTCTCTGGCTGGCCATGAGTCAGAAGCAGAGACAAGAGGCAGGAAAGCTGGCGGTTGTTTACTAAGTTCGGAACACAAGGCTGATTGCTATCCCAGGTTGTGCCCTGGATCTCCAGATGTTAGATGCAAAGCATGAGTCATGCACGGTCCGGCTATTATCCACTTGTATAATCAGTTCCTCTGTGCCCACCCCCCTGGGCAGTTCTCTCACTTGCAGGTGGCTGGCCAACTCTGGGAGGCTGGAGGTCCAGAGCTGTGTTGCCCAGATGTGTCCAGCCATATATTTACAGTATAGTAAGTCACATTCCAAGAACTTCTTGACCTTTTGGTTGCCGTATTATAATGATTATCATCTAAGAAAAGCTAGACTGTGCAGAAGCATTTAATACCCTGAGTAGAACACAATGAGTCAGCGCTGTGACCACTAAAACAGAACCAAGGACAACTAATAGTACCTACAAAAGGTCTAAGAACCAGGTGTTTTAAAATTTTGCTATTCAGATATGGCAGGTCCTCAGGCCAGGGAATGACTGCTATTGAAAAGGTCGTTTGTTATACTCAGTTTCCAATACAGGGAGTCACATCACACCCCAGGAGGCCACACAGAGAACCACCAAGCATCAGACCACAAAGCCAGAAGGCCAGAGAGAGAGGGTGTGTGGGTCCAAGCCTTTACCATGGTTTCTGCAGGTAGCATAGGAAAGGAGAAATGACCTAGCTGTTGGGGTGGTGGGTGTAGACTCTGGGTTGATTGGTTTGTATTTGAAAAGTGTGACAATGGGAGGAGAATGTTCAGGAAGTGGGGGTGGGGAGCAACCAGGAGCCAAGACAAGGCGCCAAGAAGGCGGATGTTACAGCATCGTGTTTACAGGAGTGGAAAACCTGGTCCCAGAAACCCAACTGCCCAACTCAGGCCAAGAGTACAAATTCCATCGGCCATGAGGTTCAACCTTACAGATCCAAGCGCTTTTTCCTGGAAGCAATAAAGCCTGTTCCATCATGTTTGTTTATAGATTCAAGAACAGGGAGAAGTATCGGCAGTATCAATAACCACATCACAACCAACAAGAATCTGGAACAATGTGATTGTGGATGTTATCATGTGCATACTTCAACCTAGTTGAGACTGATCTGTCTGTATTCCATGTAGGGCAGAGGTGACACAATTTATAACTCCCAGAGTTAATGAATTACGCTTTTCTATTTGTATAATCCTCACTGTTGGGGACTTAGCTCTGATTTTTTGCTTAAGCAATGAGTAGAGTGCCGAATAATAGTGTCTGATTTTGTAGCTTTCCTCTGAGTTAGAATTTCCAGGCTTGAGGATTTACAGAATGAAAGTCTCTGTGTATAGACAAGTATCAGGATGCTGTTACTAAAGCACATGAGGCGTTAGTCTGAGGTAGAGAGGACCAGGCATCCTGGCCAATAAAGGAAACAGTATATTTTAGTTCCAAAGAAAAGCCCACTGTTCATGACAGCTCTTTGCATATCTGGATTTCGAGAAGTCTTTTCTAGGTGGCAAGTATTTGCCCATCACCCTATGAAGATTGTTGAATTCAGATTTAGGATTTTTTAGGGTATGGACCATATATTGTAAGGGAGAGATAGACATCCCAGCAAAGTCACAGTTTATTAGGTTAAGGTCCTTTGTCCAGATATGTGCAAGTTGAAACATCTTTGGATGTAATTCCCTATAGTCTTATTTAATGAGGTCAGAATTGCCAAAATTTCCATCATGGGATCTGTGACAGATGGCATATCCAACAACAGGTAGAATTGGGCTACTGTTTGGGATGATCTAAGAATGATAGTAAAATGAGTATGTCATTAAAAAAAATGAATATGTCCTGACCTAACAGAAGAAAACAAATAGGTCACTGTGGATGGATAACAGCCAGGAATCTACAGAAAATGAGAGAGATTATAAGCAAGATGATTGAAAAAAAAAGAAAGAAAGAACGAACAGGAATTAGACAGAGGCCCTGGTCTGATGACTTGGGCAGAAGTCATCCATCGTAGGAGATCATCACTGGTTCTAAATGTCTTGGGTCAGCTGCCTCCTTCCAAAAATCAGTTGCTCTAGAAAATCTCTAAGAATCTTTTGTTTGAGGTTCCCTACAGCAGTAGTTTTCCAGTTGTGTAGAATTTTTTATTACTTCTTTCATTGTGAAACGTGAACCCAAGAATGGACTCCTTAGAGTTGCTGGCTATGTTTTTTGTCTGAGAAGGTCTCTTCCAATGAGATTCAAGAATGTTTTTTCTCTAATGCCTCTTCTGGTAGACAGAACCTCATGGCTGAAGATCATGGACCCAAGTATACTCCCTAGAGCAATAGCTGCCAACAGTATACACAGTGTTCCTCCTGGTAGAAACTCTCATGAAAGAGAAGTGTATAACAGTAAGAGCTTCCCTTCTCTCAGTGGGTGGGTGAGAATATGATGCCACCTTTGGCCTGGTTCCAACTCAAAGTCTGATTAAGTGACATGCTTGACATGGCTTATTTGCAGGGGAAGAGCATCTTGCCCACCAGCCCATTGTCTCTAGGAATAGAGGTGCTACTAGGCACTAAAACATGTAGAGCCTCCAAATACTTCCACCCCTACTTCTATAGTGACCCCTGTGACCTGTAGGGAAGGAAAAGGGGAAATTCTCACTGATGACTGATATATAGATATCTAGAAACAGAAAGAACCCCAGCACAGGTAGATTGAACTTGGGGAGGTTTGGATGGTGACCACTCATGAGCCTTGGTCATCAGACCTTTGTTCTGACAGTTGTTCTTTCCTAGAGGGATTACCCCGATGTCCTAGACAATAAGAAACTGATGTTCATAAGTAAATCCTCATGGGGTCAGGATAGATGGGAAGACATTTGGGTTCACCTGTGAAAAGCCTGAGGCAATTCTCACTGTTTTCCACATTACTGTTCATAATGTGCCAGCATCCCCTGGCTATTGGAAGCTGATGACCGGCTCAGGTATAAGCCTTAGTAACTGATCCATCAATGGAAACAGCATATTGACTGCCCAAGTGGGATGGCCTACTGACAAGAATGCTGTATTGCCCTTGAAATACAGTGACTCGGCAAATGTAGTAACAGCGTAGTCTATGTATTTTAAACAGTGTTCAGAGACTCTGCCAAAGAAATCTGGGGACATCCACTGGAGTTCCCAACCAGGAAGGACTGGAAAATTGCTCCTATTGGCCTCCTCCCTCCAAGTAAGGATTCTAAATATGTCTTGGTTTGTGTGGACACTGCATTTACCCTAAACCAAGCTATTCCCTGTTCCCAAGCAAACCATTAGGGGATTAGAGAAGCTGAGTGCTATGTACAGGTATCTCCATCAAATAGACGGTGAGTAGAGGTCACATATCATAGCTCATGATGTATGAGACTGAGCAAAAAAACATGACATTGAATGGAAGTCCCATCCCCCCTCTAATCCATAATCGGCAGGGTTAGTGGGAAGGAAAACAGAAGATTAAAGCAGCTGGTTAAATTACTAACAGGTAAAAGCACCTTAGCTGGGTGGACTACAGTACTGTCCCAGGCTTTAACACATTTCAATGATTAACCAGTAGGGCCTCTTGCCCCATATGCCAGATAGGGGACCCCTGATGAGACACCCAATGCCACAAGGTATGGAATTTTATGGAAAATAACCATTACCCCAACTCTCATCATAAATCATCATGCTAGGCTGCTAAGAACACCAAGACCCATCACCTCTGGGAAAGGGATTATCGGGAATTTGCAATGGGACATCCCACCCAGATGGTAAGTCACTTCACACCCTGCGTGGGAACTACTCAGTCTCCACAGAGATCCCCTCATCCTGCTGCACACTAGACCTGTTGAAATACACTATTCTTGCAATGGAATTTACATCCCTGAAAGAAGGGAGATGGTGGGGATCCCGGTCTGGCATATCCTGCCCCAACTCCATCTTTTCAGACCTGACAGTGATGCCTCCCCCAGCCAACATGCATGATATTACAATTAGGTTAAGTTGCTAAAGCCACAACCTTCCTCTCCTCAAAGCCAGTGGAAACAGTCTGTTTTCCACTGGTACAGTCATCTGACCACCATGTTTTTCCCCTTCATTGGGCTGGAGGATAGTATAGCACTAACAGAAGCTCTTACTAAATTCAGTCAGCAAGCCTTAAGCCAATAAACTGATAAGACCTGTCTTAAGTGAGCACTAAAATGTCTCTATGGAAATAAGCCACACTCCAGAATAGAAGGGACTTGAATGTTATTACTGACTCACAGAGCGGCACCTGTGTCATTACCAAACAAATGTTGTATGTTCATACCTGATGAGTCTGATATGAGTCATCTTTATGAAATCACATAAACACAATTGAATACCCTGAGTGATCTGACACCTAGGCTTGGGGACTTAAGAAGTCACTAAGAGCCCCATGGTTCATATTAGGGGGCTCTTGGTGGGAAAAAAAAATGCTACTTATTTTGGGATCATTACCTAATCTTTGTTTTCCTTTTACATGTCTCTAAACTATTGCTGTGGCAGCTAGATACCTGGCAGTCCCAGTGCAGAAGAGGGACCTATAGGGTTATAAGGCCACAAGGGATAGAATGTTGAAGGAAGTCATCAAGAGGCCATGACTGCCAGCTGGCCTGAGAGCTGACCCCAGCAACCCCCTCCTCTGTCCTTGGAATGCATGTTCTGCCATCCATTCCCTTCACGTGTTTTACACTCCCCCTACCCCCTACCCTCTGATAACAATCAGTCTGTTTTCTATAGTTAAGAGTCTATTTTTAGGGCGCCTGGGTGGCTCAGTGGGTTAAGCCTCTGCTCTCGGCTCAGGTCATGATCTCAGGGTCCTGGGATCGACGGCCTGCATCATGCTCTCTGCTCAGCAGGGAGCCTGCTTCCTCCTCTCTCTCTGCCTGCCTCTCTGCCTCCTTGGGATCTCTCTCTCTCTCTGTCAAATAAATAAATAAGATCTTTAAAAAAAGAGTCTGTTTTTGGTGTGTTTGTTTTGTTTCTTAAATTCTACATATAAGTGAAATCATATGGCATTTGTCTTTGACTTTTGCTTAGCATTATGCCTTCTAGGTGATCCATCCATGTTGTTATAAATGGCACGATTTCATTCTTTTTTATGATTAATATTCCATAATATATCTATCTTATGATATATCTATCTCTACATAGGGCTATCTATAAAATATATAATTAAAATATATATAAAATATAGATAGATGATGATAGATGATATATAGATATATAGATAGATGATAGATAGATAGATGATAGATAGATAGATGATAGATAGACCGATAGATAGATGATAGATAGATATATAGATTATAGATAGACAGATATATAGATGATAGATAGATGATAGATAGATAGATAAATGATAGATAGATGATAGATAGATGATAGATAGATGATAGATGATAGATAGATAGATAGATTGATAGATGATAGATAATCTCCATCCATCTATCAGTGGACCCTTGGACTGCTTCCATATCTTGGCTATTATAAATAATGCTTCAGTAAACACAGGGACACATGTATCCTTTTGAATTAGTGTTTTTTAATTCTTTGTGTAAATACCCAGCAGTGGAATTACTGGATCATAGGGTAATGGTATCTTTAATTTGTTGAAGAACTTCCAGACGATTTTACACAGTGTCTGCACCAGTTTGCATTCTATAATGGTAGCTATTTAAGGGATGCAGCCTTGAGATAGTGATGTGGTGTTGAGACCATCTGGACAGTATATATAACTAAACCCAATTAAGATTTTAATATAAACTTGTAAGATTACGGCAGGCAGGTGCAGAGATCTATTTGTCTTGCTATCACCCAAAACAGGTCTCTTATGTAAGTTCCCTTGCTTATCAGACCAACCACCTACCGACAAGGAGTGCTTGCCTCTTTTATCCATCTCTCCCTGCCTTCTGTGTAGGGGGGCTAGTTCCAGATTCCATCTAGGAAACTCGCAGGTTTGCCAGCCCACAAGGGGCTTGTCCAGATTGCTCATGCACAAAGAGACGAAATGGCTTTTTAAAGTAAGACTACCTGGGGAAGAAGACTATTGAGGAGTCTTCTTCAGGTTCCAGACCCTTTTCATGTTTAGGGTCCCTGAGCAGAGGGTCTCTCATGGGAGACTTAGTCAACTGCAAACGAGGTGTCACCATTTCAGAAAAGTTTGTCTCCCACTGGACATCTGCAATGCCCAGTTAAACTAGAAATCCTCCCAACTGCCATTTCGTCACAGGTCTAGAATAAGCTTGGAGAGCCTTTTGTCTATCCCAGAGTGTTTTTCCCTCTTGAGATAGGTCGTGCCCTAAATAATAGACTGTGTTCTGGCAGAATTATAATTTATCTTTTGGAACTTTATGTCCCTATTTTGCCAAGGCCAGAGCAAGTAAATGGAATCTTTTATAGGCTTCTCTTCCTTTCTCTGAATAAAACAGTATATCATCCACATATTGTATCAGAACTAAATTACAAAGAAAATTTAGATCTTTTAACCTCTTGATGGAGGACCTGAAAGAAGTAGGGAGGGGCTTCAGTTAGTCTCTGGGACATGACTTTCAGGGGCACTGCGGTCCTCCCCAGATCCCAGCTTCAAAGCAACTAAAAAATGCAGAGCAAAGATCCTCTTCAGTCAAGCAAGTGGCTTCAGAAGGAATTGATGGCAGGATGTCATATCAGTTAGGGACCACAGGGAAGTTCTTTGATGGCCTTGAGGTCTTGAACAAACTGATATCTTCATCCATTTGATTTATTTGCTGGTGGATTTTAAGGGATAGTGCAGGGTATGAGAAGACTTTCTATAAAACGTTTTCAATCATAGGTTTAAGCCTTTCCTTTGTTTCTTGCTTCCTTTAACATTGGGTAAATTTGAGTAACCATTCTTTAAAATATATCTGAATTTTGATAGGTTCTACTCAAATTAATTTATCTCTGTCATTGTAACTTATAGAGTGTCATGAACAGTGACAAGGTCTTCATCAGGATCATGCATCAAACATGATAAGAGGAGGCAAAGCTGTATCTAGAGAAGACACTTGACTATGAATAAAGGAGTCCTCTGGGACCTCAAGAAATAGTCCCTCTGGTGTGGATTTAATATTATACTTCCACAGAAGAGCAAGTCTTTCCCTGTTAAGTTCCTAGGAATCACACAGCAGGAAGAAACTTTTGTCAGTCAGATGACCAAGGGTTACAGTTAAAGACTGAGAAATGGGGAAGATCTATTTAGTCCAAGAAGGACTTGAGCAAAGGAGTCAGGGTTGAATGCAGAAGGAATAGCACCCCCATTTACCAGGAACAATGAGGGGACCATCTATATTCGCAGTTACTCACCTTGCATGTTTAAGGGTATGGCAGAATATTGGATGCTTTGAATCTTATAACTTTTCTTTGTCTCAGCTTTTCTTTTGGAAAAAAGGACAATCATTATTCCAATGTCCTTTCTGTTTACGATGTCTGCAGTGTCCTCATTAGCCTCTGATGTGTAGGAACTGGGCCAGCTAACCATTGGGCCCTAGGGGGATACCTCTACTATAGGTTTTGTAGTTTTTATTCTGAAGTCCTCCCCACATGCTCTGCCAGGTGCTGGAGTTTAGGTATAGGGCTGCTTCCTATACTATTTTTTGTTTTCAAATTAAGTATCTAAGCTCATTTAACTCCACTGACAAAATGAACTGAAAGGCTCATCCTTACATCAGCACCTTCCTTAAGTCTCAAATGTTGATGCAGTGTGTTTTCTAGTCTATCCTTAAAATCTCCTGCACTTTTATCTTTTCTCTGTTTACATTATACAGTTATGGTCCAATAGATTTTTACTGAAAATGTTTCAGGCATAGCTTTTAGAAAGATTTGCCCTAACTTATAGGCTTTTTCTTGACCTTCTGGTTTATTGTGGAAAGAGGGATTTTTGTGGGTCTCTTTCCAGGTTAATCCAATCAGTTTTTGCCATCTGGGATTTAGCATTTGAGGTTCTGATCAATATGTGTACACATTTGTATTGGTCAAGTATTAGTCAGCCTTCTTTAGGAAAACAGAATCAATAGTGGTGTGTGTGTGTGTCTCTGTGTGTGTGTGTGTGTGTGTGTGTGTGTGTGTCTGTGTGTGTGTGTGGGGGGGTATGTGTATGTGTGTGTAAAGAAATTTATCTTAAGGAATTGGCTCATATAATAATGGATGCTGGCAAGTCCCAAAATCTGCAGGGTGGGCCAGCAGGCTGGAAACCCCAAGAAGAACCAATGTTATACTTCAAGACCATCTGCTGTAGCATTCCCTTTTGCTGGGAGCAGGTAGATTTTGCATTCTGTTCAGGCCCTCAACTTATTATGTGAGGCTCACTACGGTGGGCAATCAGCTCTGCTTTATTTTACATCCACCAGTTTAAATGTGAAGCTCACCCATTAACACTCTAAGAGACACATCCAGAATAATGTTTAACCACATATCTGGGCAACGTGGGCTAGTCAGATTAACACATAAAATCACAGCAACCCTGGATCATATATATCCAAAATAATACTAAATTCTTCTATGAGTATCTAGCCTTGTCTATATTTATGGAAATCCTTAATTATAACACTTAATTCAGTCTGGGTCCAAAGTTTAAACTCTGCAGGTGCCTGTATACCTGGGTTATGGGAGGGACGATCTTTAGAGGCAACAGGCATTCTGAGGTCTTAGGAGAGTTGCCAAGAAAAAGCAGGGTGTCTGGACAAAGAAAGGGGAAGAACTAGCAGGAGAAGTGCAAAGGGACAGAGATCAGAAGGACGGGAGGTAAGGAGGGAACTGGATATATGAAGACAAGTAGAGGGTAAGGAGAAAAGAATTTACTAAGAAAATGAGTCTAGCTTATCGTCACTTGGATTTGTCAAATTGTACATTAGTTTTAGCCAATCTCTCAGTGAAGCAACTTCTGAATCAGAATGTCATTTGGTGGCCCTTGTACACCAATCAAAACATGATGACCACTGTGCTAAGAAATACCGCCTTTCTTTCCCAAGGGATAGTGACCAAAGCACACTAGCCCAGACAGAGACCCCAAGTATGAACGGATATGAAGTTCACTATGGTGCCCCACAGACTGGCCCTGCAGCTTCGATCATGGTGCCCCCGTGTTCTCCAAGGCGAGCCTATCCCATAACACAAGGGCTCACTCAAGCACACTTCCTAATAATCCCTCTCCCAGTACCCTTCCCCAATCTCCCCCTTCCATACCCTCTCATTACCCAAAAGAAGCATTTCCTTTCTTCACTGAACTCTCAACATGCTATTGCTGTAGATCATGCATACACGTCTTTAAGTTTTTATTTATTTATTTTTTATTTGACACAGAGAGAGAGAGAGATCACAAGTAGGCAGAGAGGCAGGCAGAGAGAGCGGAGGAAGGCGCGGGCCTCGATCCCAGGACCCTGAGGTCATGACCTGAGCCGAAGGCAGAGGCTTAGCCCACGGAGCCCCCCAGGCGCCCCCACACGTCTCCATCTTCCCCAGACACTGACAGGCCTTGAGGACAGGGTGTGTCTCTAGACTATTCTTCTATCGAGCACAGTCTTAATCCCAGATCCTTAATATAGTAGGCGTTCGATGAACTGTCTGCTCACATCTATGACAGATAAATGGACAGCGCCCTAAAACCCAGCCACCTTGCTCCTAAGTGTGCACCATGAGAAATGAGGGCTTTTAAGGTTTGCCAGAAGCCATGGACAGCAATTCCTGCAGAAGTTTCAAGCACCACAAAGTAGAACCAACTCAAACGGCCACCTACAGGGGAATGGGCAAATGCGTTATGGGCTATTTATACAATGGAATACTGTCCAGCAATTAAAAAAAAATCCACATACTGTGACATGATGAATCTCATCGGTACATGTAATGCAAACTACGTTGTACACTAAAGAGAACATATTGCATGATTCTGTTTATATGAAGATCAAACCCAGAAAACCTACACTATGGTGAGAAACATCAAAGCTGCATTTACCTTGTGGGAAGTAGGTGGTGTAGCGTGGGAACAGGCATGAGGGATTCTCCCGGACCCTGCAAACATTCTACATCTCCATCTAGACCGTGGTCACATGGGAGTACGACCCTCAGGTTCTGCATACTTTGTTTGTCATGCCCTGTGGTGTGTTGGCAGATATTTCATAACCAGCTGTCTAGGCAGAAAATCTCTGCTCTGCAATATTTGCCAGATTCTGTCGTATAAATATTCCCAACCAGGCCACTTCGAAGCTCTCAGTGAGATGTCCATCAACACAGGAAGAGTGGTAGGTACAACAGATGTAAATGCCCTCAAGAGCACAGATACCATGAATTGTAGTAAAACAAATAGAAAATGACAAGTTTTGAGTGTTTATTACCACCATTTTTTAAAATTTTATTACCACCATTTTTAATATAAAATTTAATTTCAAATTTTATATAATTTAATTTTTAATAATGGCTGTGTTAACAACCAATCCCAAGATTCCTGAAAATTTAACAATCAAGCTCCAGGAGCTCACTGAAGCTCTGGCATCCACTGGTTATTTTTCAATTAAATTATTTACAAAAGAAAAACAAAACAAAGCTCTGTTTGCCCTAGAACTGAAAGAACAAAGGGAAAACCAGAGATAAAGAAGCTAGGAGGCAGTTAGCTCTTGCAGGGGAAAGGGTGGCATACAAGAAGTGAGTAGCCGTCCAGAATGAGAGTGAAGGACTTGCTTTACATTTTTTTAAGTGAACAGCACACCCAGTGTGGGACTTGAACTCATGACCCTGAAATCAAGAGCTGTGTGCTCCACTGACTGAGCCAGTCGGGCACGCCCATCTGGTCAAACTTGAGTGGTGGCTTGGCATCTCTGGGCCCCCGACTCACCATCCATGAGGCAGGAGTGACAAGCCCTGCTCCCAGAGCTGCCTCGTGAGGCCGGAGGAGGTCCCCTCAGCCAGTCGCGCGATGCCAGCTGGTCCATGTGTGCCCCTTAAGTATCGGCTACTCAGCGGACCAGTTGTTTGCAGCAGCTACGATGACGGGGATCACGCATCAAGAGCAGCCATCAGCTCAGACTTTTCAAAGACATGCATGTCAAATCTCCCTTCTGCTTGCTCAGGAGTTTTAACCCAATATTTTGAGATCAAAATATCATCTTTCAGCCAGGCCTGTGCACTGTCTTGAAACAATGCAAACGCCCTCTGTAAGACGTGTGCCACTGTTTGCGGGAGCACAGAAGTAGACGTGCATTCCTCAGCGCGCCGGTGCTGTTGAGGGACCGGCTGAGGGACCGTCTGGCCATTGGGCAGTGGCCAGAGCAGGCCTGGCTGCGTGCGGGGCCGCGAGGACGTAGCACAGCCAGCATGGGTGACCCTGACAGTGAGAGCGCTGCAGCCCGGACCATTCCGCCACGAGGCCAGCCATCTGCAGGGCCTCAGTGTCACTGTTCTTTACCGAGACACACTGAGTCCTCGAGCCACTGTGCACTGTTCCTCCTTCCTACGCCTGCCCACCCTGCCCCATCATCTCTCAGCTCGCAAACGTAGTGAGGATAATGCTGCCTGCTTTCCCCTGTTAATCTTCCTGAGGGAGACCTCCCTCACTGCCAAATGGCAGTTCAATGACTGTGTCTAAAGGAGAGAAAGAGCCATCACAGCCGGGAGAGGACAGCTCACTGCGAGGGTTCTGGGCATTTTAGACAGAATTCTACCCAGCTCTGTGGCCAGATCATGTCACAATGACGTTCAGGCTGGAGGGGCTGGGATGCAATGAAACACAGGGGATTTTCTGTCCCAGAAAAGAAAGATGCCTGATAAAATAGCTTTGGCTCTATATGGAGGCAAGTGTCCTTTATTCATATTAACATACTAAAAATTAAAGATTCATGACAACAAAATAAAGCCTTCATGTACGTACTCTGTACTGGTCATCCTTATACAGTGAACCTCCAAAGGCAGGCAGCCTACCGCTCAGAAAGGCAGCAGATAAGAAAGCAAACAGTACATTCAGGCGCCATCAAGAAAGATGATCGGACATCTGCTTAATGGCTTCCATTTCTATTTCTGGCTCATGGATGCTTTTCCTGCTTTTTATTTTCACAGAAGAGAACCCAACAATGGCTCCCCCTGAGCGGCAGTAGGCAGGCACATGATGGCATTCCCACACCAACACTAGCCAACGGGAAGCAGTTGGAGCACAGGTGGGAAGCATTCTGAGGCTGGTTGTGTGGCAAGGGGAAATAGAGTGATAAAGTGGCAATCTCCAGGCTGCAAGTTGGCTACGGTGCCCACATGAGGGCGTCTGCTAGCCTGGGTCCGAAGGGAAAGCTCAGTGCTTCTATCCTGGAATCCAGAAGTCTCCACAGCTGTGGTCTCATTCGACCTTCAAACTTCCTCTCACAGTGTGGCCCCTGGCTGCCCCTCAGACTGTTTGAGGAACACTTGAGCTTACTGCAAAAGTGAAGATGATGGGACGTGTCCAAGACAAGCTCACTCAGAATATGTGGGCGGTGTGGCCCAGATACCCACATGGGAGCAAATCCTGGATCCATCTGAAGTCGGCCACCACTGGGCTCCCCGCTACAAAGCAAGCGTCGTGATGAGAGGGACTTTGCTTTGTTCAATACTGTTTCTCAATTGATGTCTGTTGGATATTTCTGAAAGGAAGAAGGCATCTCTCTGGTGAGAATTCTCTAGTTTTATTATGAAGCGTTTTCAATCAGGTTAGAGCGACCAATTATGTTACACCCATCTTTCCACCCTCTAATCTCCTGCTTACAGCAGACATCACTAATCAATCACATCATTCTTTTCTCCAACTCACCAGACAACACAACCTAGCGTTCTAGGCCACCACAGAAAACCTGAGAGAGATTTTCAAACCAGGATGCAATTATTTTCCAGGTTCTTCCTGTTCCAAAATCACTGGAAGTTTGAATGAGGCTCTGAGATGGGCTCAGCCACAAAGAGACACTACCACGTGGGGACCTTCACATAACTCTGATGGTGAAGTCCTTGGGGCTTCACCATGAAAATGATGCTTCTTGGTCTTTGCACCAGAATTCAGACAGTGAAATTCATGCATTCAGGTAAAAGTATATGACCCCAAGAGCCACTCCACCTGGCCTGGGCAGCATCTCCTATAGAGTTAAGTTTATATCAAGGAGAATTCTTGGCCAAGAGTTCAAGGCAAGTGAGCACAAATGCTGATCACAGATGTTTGTTCAACATCTCCTGACAGGACTGTAATGTGCTGGGGGATACTGTGGTCAGCATGACAGAAAGCTGTGGCCTGGGGAAGAGTAAACGAAAGCGCTAACTGTTTCTCTGAGATGCAATGACCTAAGTGGGAAGCCTACAAAGAAGTGATCATTCAGCACACTAGCTATCAAACCTTTATGGGTCATTTACTACTTGCTTCCTTAGGCTCTTAATTTTATTTGTAATAGCAACTAATATGGAGAGAAAAACACTCTACTTTTGGGTAAGATTGGTTTTCCTTTCAACCTGCCCTGTGAAAACTGGGCTCATATTGTCTTCTCCCACCTGTTTTCTCTCCAGAAAATAAGAGTGAGAATGTCTTTCTCCTGAGGAACTGAGAAAATCCATATACATAACTAGTGGAAAACTTTATAAAATGTACTATCCTTCTGAAAAGACTGAGGTCATTTAAAAGTAATGATGCTTCAATGAGATAGTCAATAAAGCAGAGCTAGAATATAGAAAATCAAGCCTTGGGGAAGCAAAGCAGAAACACAAATGGACACTTAGAGATCAAGTGGGAAACCTGCTGAGGTAGCAGTGCCCTGGTCTTCATCTCCCAGTGTCCCTGGTCTTAGGGGGAGGGCATGATATCACAAAGTTGTACATCAAGTGAAGGGCATCCGAGGATGAAGGAGAGAGAGGTCTTGACAGCATGTCCAGACCATAAAAGGTCATTCTCCTTCCAAAGGAAAGTGAATACATAGATCTCATGGAGGGTAGCTTTGCTTCCACAAGTGTCTGTGTTTGCACAACACCCCACACTGGCAAATGGGAATGGGAATATCTACAACTCTATCAGACGGCTGTTCTTGAACCAGGGACGGTGGTGGAAAGGGAAATCTTGGTTTGTCAGAACTGACCCAGGACAGTGACCTGTGAGCAGCCATGATGGTGCAGAGGATCAGATTTTCACAGCAGCCTTTGGAGAAAATTCTGTTTCAGAATTGCTTAGAAGAAGAGGAATGAAGTCTGAGTTGAGTAGAATGTGAAAGGATGATGTGAAAGGATGGGCCTTGTGCAGGGCTAGAAGGCAGGGCAGGAGGAAGAGACAATCATCAGGGCTCCTGTGTCCCGCCGTGCTCTCTCCCTAGTCCCACCTCTCACTGGACACCATCTTCCAGATGCTGACTGAGGCTCTAGAACTGTGGGGGTGAGCAGTTGGTAAACAATCCCTAACTCTTCTTTTTTTTTTTAAGATTTTATTTATTTATTTGACAGAGAGAAACACAGCGAGAGAGGGAACACAAGCAGGGGGAGTGAGAGAGGGAGAAGCAGGCTTCCCGCTGAGCAGGGAGCCCGATGTGGGGCTCGATCCCGGGTCTCCAGGATCATGACCTGAGCCGAAGGCAGTCGCTCAACCAACTGAGCCACCCAGGCGCCCCAGGAATCACTGTTTCTTTTGTTGTTTTTTTGGTTTTTTTTTTAAAGATTTTATTTATTTGACAGAGAGAAACACAGCGAGAGAGGAAACACAGCAGGGGGAGTGAGAGAGGGAGAAGCAGGCTTCCCGCCGAGCAGGGAGCCCGATGTGGGACTCGATCCCAGGACTCCGATCATGACCTGAGCCGAAGGCAGTCGCCCAACCAACTGAGCCCCCCAGGCGCCCCCACAATCCCTGACTCTTAAATGCATAGTCGGTTAGCATAGCGTCTCCTGGTGGACACTGCACACGTTGGGCTGTCCCTGTTGATTTGCTGGGCTTCCAGGGAATCCCTGACTCACATATGATCTAGACATAGGGGACATTGTTCAAATAACTGGCCTGTTCTCCCCAGAAATGTCAAAGTGATGAAAAACAAAGACTGATAATCTTCTCTAGAGGGAAGGAGACAGCAATACAAATGAACACAACACGCCCCCTCATGCTTGGATCTAGATGGAAGAGGAAGACTGATAATGGGCATAGTCCAAGACATTTACTTTACTAGATAATATTTTTTAAATGTTTCCGCTGATCTATGTGTCTATTTGGTGCCAGTAAACCCATGCATATATGGTCAATTAGTCTATGGCAAAGGAGGTCAGAATATACAAGGAGGGGCAAAAGTCTTCTTAACGAATGTTGCCTGGAAAAACTGGACAGTTACATATAAAAGAATGAAACTGGACCACTTTCTTACACCAGACACAAAAATAAACTCAAAGTGGATTAAAGACCTAAGTGTGAGACAGAGAAACCATAAAATTCCTACAAGAAAGCATAGGCAGTAATTTCCTTGACATTGGCAGTAGAAATATTTTTCTAGCTATGTTCCTCAGGCAGGGGAAACAATAGTGAAATTAAACTATGGGGACTGCACAAAAAGAAAAAGCTTTTACACAGAGAAGGAAACCATCAACAAAACAAGGAAAGACATCTACTGAATGGAAGAAGATAAATTTGCAAATGATATGTTCAATATAAGAGATTAATATCCAAAAATTATTTAAAAACTTAAACAACTCAACACCAAAAATCCCCCAAATAATCCAATTAAAAATGGGCAGAAGAAAAAATGGAAAGATGATATGAATAGACGTTTTTCCAAAGAATACCAAGAGCTGGCAAGGATGCAAAGAAAGAGGAACCCTCTTACACTCTTGGTGGGAATGCAAACTAGTGCAGTGACTGCAGAAAATGGTTTCCTCAAAAAATTATAAATTAAAACTAGAATTACCATATTACTGGGTATTTTCTCAAAGAAAACAAAAACACCAATTTGAAAAGATACATGCCCCTCTATGTTTATTGTAGGATCATTACAATAGCCAATATATGGAAACAACCCATGTGTCCACGGACAAAAAAATGGATAAAGAAGGTGTGTTATATAGAAATAGTATGGACTATTATTCAGTCATAAAAAGGATGCACTCTTGCCATTTGCAATAACATGGAGGGACCTACAGGCTATAATGCAAAGTGACATATGTCAGAAAAAGAAAAATAGCACATGATTTCACTCATCTGTGGAATTTAATAAAATAAACAAAGAAAAAAGATGAATAATAAAGCAGACTCTTAAATACAGAGAACGAACTGGTGGCTGCCAAAGAGGAGGTGGGTAGGAGGATGAAGAAAATAGATAATTTTTTTCTTCATCTTGATTTTAATTCTTCCTTTAGTTACAGTGCCTTAGCTCTTTCTCGTTGGTCTTCTTCCCTTTGTTCACTGAACTCCTGGCTGGCGTTTCTATCAGCAGAACTTCCAGTGATTGCCACATTCATCGCATAAGACACAGGAAGTCGTGGGCTCATGAGTACTGCATGACTGCACCTGGTTTTAGGTACTGTTCTTGTATTTGCTGCACTGGAAGAAGTCAGTGGTGGGGCCACCAGTCTCGATTATCTGGTGCTGACGGTTACCTCTTGGGTCATGGCATTCTTCAATCCCCTCAGCTCATCAGTGGCCACTTCCTCTGCCATCATCTTGGCAATGAGCCCAGCAGAGATGGCCCCACGGAGCATATTCCTCCTCAGGCTGGGGTTCCGAGGTCCCTGAGGCTGCTGATTCAGCTGTGTACCAAGTCCCAGAACTTCATGTCCATGCTCTTGAACTCCTGGTAGATATTAGCTTTGATTTCTGAAGCCACCTTGTCACAGGTGCTTCTATAGTTCTGGTAATCACCTTCGAGGCTGCTGCAAGCATCTCCACACACTTGCCCCGCACAGAGCGCCCTGTGAAATAGGAGGACACCAGGAGGAAGATGGGGGAGAGGGCTTTGGGGGGCTGCTGGGTGCTTTGGGAGTCTCTGCTCTTGCTTTGCTGCTGTCTAATCTTTCCATCAATGGCCTTTTTGGAAAGAACGTGGCTGAAGACATGGAATTCACAGTCAGTCCTGTTTTTTGAGTCTTTTCCTCATTTTTTCCTTGGTGGAGAAAGGCCTGCCTCTGGCTTCCAGTCAGAACAGTTAAGCCCTTTCCCCCTTCTTTCCTGTCCTTTTTCTCCTCTAGGGGTTCCAGCTGAGGTCAGCAGCTGCCTCCAGTTTTTGTGAGGACTTTGCCCAAAGACACCACCATTTGCCCGAGCAGCACTTACAGACCGCGTTAATGGAGACTCCAATCCTGGTTGTCTGAGTAGCTGGATGGAGATCTGACAGCCGTTCACCTGCTTCAGAAAGTCGAGGGCCCCTCCATGTCCTTCCTGGCCACACCTTCTCCAGCTTCCTGGCAATCCTCAGCAGCAACTCGTCCTGACCCGTGTTAGCACACAACACCGGGTGAGATGGGCTAAAATAAAGGGAGTTAAGAGTACGCTTACCTCGAGGAGCCCTAAGCAATGCATAGAATTGTTGAATCATTATACTGTATGCCCGAGGCTAAAAAAATTGTATATTAACTATACTTCAATAAAAAAGTATTACTGACTTTTGATAATTATAGTGCAAGCAAGAATGTCTATGATTTTGCTCTTGGGAACATATACAGAGATGTTTAAGGGTAAAGGGCACAATGAATCCAACTTTCACTCAAGTAGGTCAGAAAAAAATAACAGTAGATATACACACCAAAATGGTGTAGCAAATGTCAGCAACTGGTAATGAGGACAACGAGTTTTATATGAGTTCACCATCCTAACCCAGAATCGTTCTGCAAGTCTGGAATCATGTCAAATCTAAAATCTACAAAAGAAAAAGAATTGGGTCACCCAGATCTGGCAAGACTTTACCAGGACTAGAGACTAACCTGCAGCCATATGCCCTCTGGGGATGCCAGGTCCAAGGAAAATGACGGGGAGGTACACAGCACTGCACCCTCTATCCCACAGCGGCCTCACTTCTGATGAAATGTTGTTCCTTGACTCATTAAATAAGGTATTCGATCTAACATTGCTGTGTGAGTGGGTCTGAGTGTGTGCGAGTGTGAGAATGTGTGAGTGTGAGTGCATGTGTAGGTTGTGTTTTCTTGTTCATACACCTGATCATTCATCTCGAAAATGGTGGAAATAGACCTTGTGAGGTATTGCATCCTATGGACTTAAAAAGACCACATAAAATGAGCCATAAAAAGACCACAGTGAACACTTCAAGTATACACATTTTTTCAATTATTATTTAACAGGTTGGGGGAGAAGGAATGACAAAATAAAAATAAAAGGGCTACAATGAAAACTCTTCTCTTGCCTGCCTCACACTCACAGTTCCAGTAACCCCATATTCAGAGATTGGTCAGGTTCATACCAGGACCACATTAACTAGATCTGAAGATGCCTCCGTTTGCCATGTCCATTAATGACTGGTTTTTAGTAGTTTATTCCATCGTGTGGGTTGAGTGCTTCCCAACTTGTGCTCAGAGCTGTCTTTACAAAGCCTTGTGTCAGAACAACACTGAGCCAGAGCACCCCCTCCAGACCCAGTCTCAGGAACTGGCCCCAGCCTGTGGAACCCTGGGTCTACAGCTGGGCCCCTGTTCCCATAGCTGCCGCAGGCTGCGACAATGGCTTCCGTCCCTTCCTTGTCTGGGAACACAGAAGGGCAGCATACCACCTCTACCCACACCTTGCCTCTCCACACTTACCCCAAGACTTCCCAGTTGTTGAAGAAGCACTAGCACATCTGATTCATACATGGATCTTTGAAAGTTCTTTTTTTCATTTTTAAAATTTTATCTTTTCAGTGTTCCACGATTCCTTGTTTATGCCCCACACCCAGTGCTCCATGCAATAGGTGCCCTCAGTACCCACCACCAGGCTCTCCCATCTCCCACCCCCTCCCCTCCAAGTCCCTCAGTTTGTTTCTGAGTCCAAAGTCCCTCATGTTTCGTCTCTCTCCCCGAATTACCCTACTTCCCATTTACTTTCCTTCTCCTACTGTCCTCCATGTTACTCCTTATGCACCACAAATTAGTGAAACCATGTGATACTTGACTTTCTCTACTTGGCTTATTTCACTCAGCATAATCTCCTCCAATCCAGTCCATGTTGCTACAAAAGTTGGGTATTCATCCCGTATAGAAGATTGAAACTAGACCATTCTATGATGCCACACACAAAGATAAACTCGAAATGGAGAAAGACCTCAGTGTGAGACAGGAATCTATCTTTGAAAGTTTGGAATGACAATGCATAGGAGGGTCAGGGCTGGGCAAGGCAAGTCTGACCCATGGATGATGGGATGTACAGGTACGTCCCTCTCCTACCCCTCTCCAGAGTCAACAGTGCAGAGGCACAGAGACTTCTAAAGGCCTCTCTGAATATGCCAGGCATACCCAGAAATCAGCTGGCATACCTCCCATTCCCTCCCCCCTTTCCTGCCTCACCCTCCCCCAATTCCTAAGGATCAAAGTCACAATAAAAGGTGAGCACATCCCCAGGATAAGCTAAATTCGACTGAGAGCTGAGTAGAAGCAATTCCAGAACTGGGAGGCTAACTTCACACGGAAGGTCACCATCATGAGACAAAGGAAATGAGTGACAGAGCACCCAACGGAGCATTTCCGACTGGGTGTGGAGAGTGCCCTTACCTTCAAGTGTACAGCAGGGATGTGCCTGCCCAGCAAACATATCCCTGGCCTCCTGCTTTCTTTGATGTTCTAAAAATGACCAGTGATGTACAGATGCAAGTGCCACTATGAGGTTGACACATAAGCCTCCACTCTTCCAAGATGTGTGGCTTCCTGCCACAAATTCTGGCCCATACAAATCCCAGGCTCAGCAAAGAAGCCATCCAAAACTCCTGGTTGAAGGGGACAGGTTTAAATTGGATTTTATGAAAAGGAATTTAGATCAGTCATTTGAATGTTAAATCATAAAATCAGAGAGAACTCGGGTTATTTTTATCACACCTTGGGAGCTGAATATTTTGACATATTAATCAGTTTTCCAAAATGGCATTTACATGAAAATTTTGGTTGCTTTTGGTGAAACTCTGTCCCTGTTATCACAGTATAATCTCGGGTAAGCTGGGTAGGACAAGGAAGCCTCTGGTGTCATGTCGTGTGCACCATCTTCCAGCCATCCATCCACCTGGAATGGGAAAAAGCATTAATTCCCTAGAGAAATTTCTTAGAAAAGTCTCCAAAAAGTCGGTAAGGGCCTGCTCTCCCTGCAGAACTGTGGAAGAGAGGTCCCCGTGGCTGCTGGAGGGGCGGAGTCTGGTCATCGGGTGGTGGTCCCAGGAGCCTTGCCCTCGGCAGAGCTGGACACGCTGCTGCTAGCTTTTGTCTCCAAGCACATTGCCAATGGGCTGGCATCACCTGCCCTGCTCTGTTCTCCAGCCACAGGCTGGCCTGTCTCAGAAGTCAGTCAGGCCAACACCTCATGTCATCAGCCACAAGAAAAGCTGGAAAAGAAGCCATAGTTTTCATGGGTTGTTCTGAGGGGGGTCTGTTCATCATGCCCCTCTATTTCACACTCAAGTTCAGAACAAATAGGGACATGTTATTTCCAATTTCAAAACCAATTGAGATCCACCAAATGCCAACTGAGACCTACCAACCCAACCAAATCATCAGAAAACAAACGTGTGCCTTATAACTGACACAGCTGATCCTGGACAGTGTAGCCACGGTGCATGGGAACAGGGGCTTCCTAATTCTGTGCCCTAGCAGAGGCAGACTTCAGGGTCCTAATGGTGCATTAACAGTCACTCTGTGAGCCCTGTGGTGATGAGGGGAGGGGTTCTGGGTGGCATCCTGCACAAAGAAACACCTGTGTTTCCTTGCACCCATTCTACTGGGGAGGTTAGACACTACCGCGATCTCCTCCTGAGCAAAGCTGCCACTCTCCACTACCTGCACAGTGACCAACAGTAGGACCTCTGTCCATCCTTTTCTCCAGCCTCCCAGAGCCCCACCTTCCTCTAGACCCACCGTCTTCTTCCCTGAACACGCAGCTGCTCGTCTTCTCATACCCATGACCACAGCAAAAATGTGACCAGAACCATTAATTAGCACGTGATGCCATGTAAGTATCTATCTGCATTTTTTGTTGCTTTGCCTGGAATACTCTTCCTCTAGATCACTTCACTGTTCCCTCCTCCAACTCTCCTTCCTCCGTCATCACTTTCTATCCTTTTCCTTATTTATTCTCAGCACCTAGCATCCTCTACATTTTACTGATTCGCCTTGTCTACAGACTTTCTCCTTTTTCATTTTTCCCTTCATGACAGGATTATTGTCTATTTATCTTACCACTTTGTGCCTAAGCACCCAGAAAAGTTCCTAGCACATAAGAGCTGGCCAATATATGTTTATAGGATAAGTGGATAAATTATATATAAATGAAAAAGGCAGCTTGATGTGCACATTATCAAAGACCAGCTCTCTAGCCCAAAGGAGACTTTAGGGATGTGTCCCAATGCCGTCCCAGCCCAGAGAGGGGCCTGTCAGATGGGCTGGAGGAATGATCCCTTTGCCTTCTGAGCAAAGTTTCATCAACTGGGCAGTTGGGTAGAGCCGTGGTTCTACAAACTGCTTTCCAAGTGCCCTGGGGTCTTACGGTGCCCCCACTGCAGGCAGAGGGAGGGGCAGACAGAGCCTGGATAGCCTGCACTCCAACCCTCACGTGTTAAAAAGGAACCAAAGAGGGAGGAATGTGACTGGCATCTATTAAATATCTCATATGCATCTCATTTAGTCCCCACAACAACCCTGTGGCTCAGAGACATTTGTTCATGAGAACTGAAGCCCCAAGAGGCTTGCTCACCGAAAGCAGGGAGACCTTGGCTTTGTAGCCATTCCTCTTGGTCACCAGGGGAGATGACTATGACCATCAAAACCCTGCATGTCCTGCCGGGTCCTTGACTGGCCAGTGGGACCAGCCCAAGCAGGGACTCCGCTCTGGGGTCAGCTCCTACCCTGCCTCAGACAGACTGCAATATCTGCCTAGGGGAATGACTGGTCTCTCCCTTTACCTCTGCCTGTGCCAGGAGAGCAGTATGCACCCATCCCGCTCTAAGCGAGACACATGGGGTGCATCCAAGCCTGCAGGATGGCCAGGCACAGACCATAGGGTTATGGTTTCTCCAGTGAGCTACTGCTGGGCAAAATCCTTGCCTTAAGAGACCCAAGAGGCCATCAAAATCACATGTGCAACTTTCATTTCAGTAAAGGGAAGGGTATGAGAACGAGTAGTTCGTATGTCACTTTTGGTTTTGAACCAAAGGAATTAAATTGCTTCAGGGGTTACACCAACGCCCAGGCTCCTTGGATACAGTGTTTGTGTTAGCGTTCTTATACTACATGATGTAGCTCAGCCACACAGGCTAGCTCGCCGTGGGGACTCCCAACCCTCACTGCAGAAAATACCTGAAATACCTAGATTCTCTGGGGTGGCTACTCAGCCCTAGACCAGCCTGGCTGCAGGCTGTGTTTTCAGCCGTGGCACTTCCTACCCAGGGACATGTGCTCTGCCGCCGTGTTTCCCTGGTCTCGCTACCCCGTGACTGCTCACTCCAGGCCCTCTACCCGGGATGTGCTTCCTGCTCCCAGATCTTACTCCACATGTTCTAGCTACTAGTGCAGCCCAGTAAATCATCCCAACGTTAGTGATGTGAAGCACACTTTCATTCTGCTCACAGACCCTGCGTGCCAAGACTTCAGAAAAGGCGTCACCAGGACAGTTGTCTCTGTCCTACCGTGTCTGCAACTCCAGGCTCGGGTTAGAGAAACGCAGCGGTTAGGGCAGGCACTGGCAGTGCAGTGATGCGGTCCCCAAAACGACATTACACACAACGTGCATTACTTTAACGCAGGCCCTGAGAGGACAAGGCTCTTCTAGGCAGGCTGATGAGACTCGGCCACTAGAGGCCTTTATCTGGTTTCTAATGCAATTAATTGATTTTTAAGTCATGATAAACATTGTAGAGCTTTTAAAAATTATCAAAAGTAGGAGGCAAACACCAAAAATCTTGACACAAAGAAGCAATGATGGTTTTCCTTGGGCATACGTCTCCCTTTCCTCCTATCCAGCGTCAAATGTTTGCCTCTGGGGATAATATGTACCTTGCTCTACTTTAAAAACGGAAACAAAACCAAAAATCAAACTTTAAAAACTTTGAAGTGAAGTTCTATGAAGTCCAGCTCATGCATGAACAGCTCAGAAAGTCTTTGCAAGCTGACCTCGTCTTGTAAGCGGCATTTAGGTCAGATGCAGAATGTCCCCAGCCGCCGGACGCCCCTGTGTCTGAGGTCCCCATGCCGCCGGGCCCAGCAGGACCACTGAGTCAGGGCAGCGAGAAAGGGTTCGATTCTCCTGCACAAGCAGGGCAACTGGCCAGGTCACTGAGGAAATTCTGGCCACGCGTTTTTTCTCTCTTTGCTCCTATTTTCACTCCTTTGTTGTTGTTCCAGACAAGGTGCTGTCAGGTGCCTTCGGACTGACAGGAGCGTGATCTGGTGCACTGGCTAGAGTAGCAGCCCGCAGGCTTGTGATTCCGGCCTCATGGGACAGGCCTCGGCTGGACCGGGGAAGAGCTCTGAGGCCAGCCGTTGCGGCCAGAGCCGCCGGGCATGTCTGTCGGCTGCTGGGAGTCTGTTTCTCAGATGCTGCCGAGCGGCTTGGTGTCCCTGCGGCTGAGCCCAGGGCCAGGAAGCACCCTGCGACAGGGTCTCTGTGGGCACCTTCACTGCCCTGCGTGCCCTGGCTCCGGCCGTGCGGCCCAGTCCTCGCTGGCAGCAGAGACAGAGCTCCTCGGAAGCGTCGGGGAGACGGCAGTCCGCCCAGCCCCATGGTCCCTGGCCACCCTGAACCACAGCGTGGGAAGAGCAGCTCTCAGCTTAGCAGAGGCAGACGTTCTGTCGTCGAGACTGCACAGAATTCTTTACAACATCACAGCAGAGATGACTTCGGGGCAGCTCAAGTCTCAAATGGGACGTCATGCCCCGTGACATATTCTACCGCGCACACAGACTTTTCCACATGCACGCTGGAGCCTGAGTATGACCTGGGCAGGGGGAGTTCCCGGGGCGTGTGCCCGAGGCCCCCCTCCCAGGAGAACAGTGGGTCACGTGAACACGACATGCTACCACTCTGCACCTCGAGGCTCGATCTGAATGTGGACCCTGCGGCCCAGCATGAATGGTCAGCACCCCTGGCGACCAGGAGCAGGCTTTATCCTGACAGCACCCTTAGGACGGCTGGCTAACCCTCCGCATACCTGCCCTACCTTTCTGTCTTTTCCCATGGATCCAAGTGCTGCTGTCCCCTCAGTGCCCTCTGGAAGGATCTGCATTGTTCTGAAAGCCCGTGTCCCCTGGCCCGTCTTCCTGACAGTGCTTTCTCTCTCCTGAGCATGCAGGCAGGTCAGGGGCAGGCGGGAGTGAGTGCCAGAGGAACTTGTGTACATGCCTTATTTTCCCTTCTGGCCGGAGACCTAAAGTTGGGGTCTGCATCTGACAGTTTCATATCCCCCATAGTGACTAGCATGTGGTCTCACAGAGGGCACGTCTTCAGTAAATGCTGACTCGCAAACGTCCCTGTAATTACTTGGGAATTCCTCTAAAATCATCAAATCCCACTGCCTTCGGCTCAGGTCATGATCCTGGAGTCCCGGGATCAAGCCCCACATCGGGCTCCCTGCTCGGCGGGAAGCCTGCTTCTCCCTCTCTCAGTCCCCCTGCTTGTGTTCCCTCTCTGGCTGTGTTTCTCTCTGTCAAATAAATAAATAAAATCTTTAAAAAAATCATCAAATCCCAAGACATCAGTGCATCTCCTAATCTGCTTTTCCAGACCCTAGAGACACAGTTAAAATTAGCCAGAGGGTACAGTTTATGCTTCCCCAGCTGATGGGAGCATAATGTATGATTTAAGCATCTGATTCAGAGCCAAAAATGTTAACCTCTAATTAACTTATATCCTCCTGACACCCATAATGTTAGGATTATGCTAATGCATGGGGTTATTAATCATGTCTAATTATTCAATTACGGAAGAGCAAATGCCCGTGGAGATGCAAGCTTGTGAGTGATTTTCTGGAAGAGTCCACTTTGACAAGCCTGGAGCCGCTGCTTGGTGGAAAGAAAGAGGGTTTGCAGGCACTGAGTGGCTTTCAGGGAGTCGTGAGGGAGGGCACCCAGCCTCCTTGGAGACCACATTCTGTCTGTGGGCTCAGAGCTTGCCCTCCCAGAAAGCCCATGTCTAGCTTTCTTCCTTAGAGCTTGGGTGACTGCCAGCTCCCAGGCCAGACCTTTGCCCATGGCTGGATGGGGTGCCTCGGCCTTAGCAAGCGGCAGCCTATTTAATACATCCAAATCAACGCAGGTCTTGGATGTTGGATGGGGGTTTGTGGGTATGATATTTGGATGGTCATATCCTGGAGAAACATGTTGATTCCACATTAATTTGGAAATGAGCAGGTGATGAGACTTTTCACTTGGGTGCTTGAGCCCTGGGGTACACAGGCTTCTCTGTGGTCCTTGGCAACAGGGGATAGTTCAGATCCCGAGTCCATGTGCTCTCTTCCCTCAGTCAGGTCAGGACACATGCAGATTGTCTCTGCCTCTCCCCAGTGATGATGCTCACAGATCCCCCGTGCCTCCTATTCTTGGAAAGCAGGACCATCGGAAGGCTGCAGGTGAGTGTGGGATCCAAGCCCAGCAGAAACTTTCCCCATATCAAACCTTCACTCTTAGGGCGATGTGTTGGAATGTTCTGAATCCAGAAATGTCATCGATGCCCCAGAAGGATTGGTAAACTATTCATTTAACATGGATTTAATGGCCATGCCCTTTCGACGCCTGGACCGTACCAAAGACCGCAGTGCTCTCGATAGGGAATCAGTCAGAAACATTGGAATCAATTTTTTTTTCATGAATTTCAAAGTAACAGCTTCCTCCCTAACCTTGGTGATGCTTGTCATCTGGGTAAGTCATTTTACCATAAAGAAAAGTATATTTATAAAATGATTGGTGAAAAAATAAAAGTCCTTAAGTGTAAAAAAAAAAGAAAAAAGAAAAGAAAAGAAAAAAGAAAAGAAAAGAAAAGAAAAGAAAAGAAAAGAAAAGAAAAGAAAAGAAAAGAAAAGAACCTTTGAACAGCCAGAACAGTTTTAAATGTAATTTGAATTTTGGGAGGAATCACCAATTTTTTTTCCCTTTTTTCTTTCTCACTAACTTTTTTTTTTTTTTTTTAAATATTTTATTTATTTATTTGACAGAGAGAAACACAGCTAGAGAGGGAACACAAGCAGGGGGAGTGAGAGAGGGAGAAGCAGGCTTCCCGCTGAGCAGGGAGCCCGATGTGGGACTCGATCCCGGGTCTCCGGGATCATGACCTGAGCCGAAGGCAGTCGCCCAACCAACTGAGCCACCCAGGCGCCCCTCTCACTAACTTTTGTTGTCAAGATATACAAGCTACAATTTGTTGACTCGAACTTTGTGTGCCTTATTCCAAAGGAAGTTAAAACCTATTTTATCAAATCAGAGGGTGAAATATTTATTCAAATTACGGTCAAGTTCCATCTTTATCAAAATATTTACTACTTTCTTATTTTCATGAACAAAAATTATATGCAACCACCATACCTTTAGGTTTTTAGTACTTTTACCTTCTTTTTTCTTAAATATAAGATAAACTTTGGTCATTTGTCTCATAGAGCTGATGAGGCCATTTATGATTTTAATAGTAAATTCTTAATTCTTCCCAAAGCTTTTATCGTATATTTTATGAATAATTTTTTTCTACATATAATATCATATGACAAATTTGATAATGAGAAATAGCATTTGGACTTATTTTTACAATCTTTTATAACATAAATATGGAATTAACTTTATCAATTTTAAGCATTCTTTGTTTTTTTTTAAGTCTTTTTTTTTTTTTTTAAGATTTTATTTATTTGACAGAGAGAAACACAGCCAGAGAGGGAGCACAAGCAGGGAGAGTGAGAGAGGGAGAAGCAGGCCTCCCGCGGAGCAGGGAGCCCGATGCGGGACTCGATCCTGGGTCTCCGGGATCATGACCTGAGCCGAAGGCAGTCGCTTAACCAACTGAGCCACCCAGGCGCCCCGGATTCTTTGTTTTTTAATGCACTTTAAAGTATTACACATTATACTTTAAAATATGAATTAATTTTTTTGTTGTCGTTAGATACACATAAGACAAAATGTACCATCTTAAACATTTTTTAAAGATTTTATTTATTTATTTTGAGAAAGACTGAGAGAGAGAGAGAGAGAGAGAGAGAGAGAGCACGCGCTTCTGCATGAATTGGGGGAGGGCAGAAGCAGACTCCTTGCTGAGCAGGGAGCCCAGTGTGGACTCTCTCGCAGGATTTCAAGATCATGACCGGAACGGAAGGTAGACACTTAGCTGACCCCCCAGCACCCCCATCGTAAACAGTTCTAAAGTGGCATTAAATCCATGTACACTGTTGTGTATCTGCCATCAGTGTCCATCCCCTAATTCTTTTCATCTTATAAAACTGAAACTCTGTTAAACAAAACTTCTTATTCACCCTCTTTCCAGCCCCTGGAAACCAACCTTTTACTTTCTGTCTCTGTGAATTGACTACTCCAATACCTCACAGAGGAAGAATCACACAGTATCAATCTTTTTATGATGGATTCGTTCCTCTCACTGTTGTGTTCTCATTGATGCTGTAGCATACCACAGATTTTGCTTCCTTTTGAAGGCTGAATCATATTCCATTGTATAGATATGTCACAGTTTGCTTACCCATCCATCTGTTGGCAGACTTCCACATTTCATCTATTGTGAACAATGCAGATAGAAATAGGAGGGTACAGATATCTCTTAGAGAGTCTGCTTTCGATTTGGGGGGATCTTTCTAGAAGGGGAGTTTCTGGGTCATATGGTCATTCTACTTTCATTTTTTTTGAGGACTCTCTATACTGTTTTTTGACAGTGGCTGTCTATTTGGAATTCTGACCAGCACTGTTAATTCCCATTTTTTCCACATCCTGGCCAACATTCTGGGTTTTTTTGTTGTTGTTGTTGTTTTGTTTTGTTTTTATTTATTTTTTTCTTTTTTTTTAATGTAGCCATTCTAATGGGTGTGTGGTGGTATCTCATTGTGGTTTTGATTTGAATTTCCCTGATGAACAAGGATGTTGAACAACTTTTCATATGCTTACGGCCATTTGTGTATCTTCTTTGGAGAAATGTCTGTTTAATGTCTATTTTTTTTTAAGATTTTATTTATTTATTTGACAGAGAGATCACAAGTAGACAGAGAGGCAGGCAGGGAGAGAGGAGGAAGCAGGCTCCCTGCTGAGCAGAGAGCCTGACACAGGCCTCGATCCCAGGACCCTGAGATCATGACCTGAGCTGAAGGCAGAGGCTTTAACCCACTGGGCCACCCAGGTGCCCTCGATGTCTATTTTTTTAAAGATTTTATTTATTTCACAGAGAGAAGCACAGCTAGAGAGGGAACACAACAAGGGGCGTGAGAGAGGGCGAAGGCGGCTTCCTGCGGAGCAGGGAGCCTGATACAGGGCTGGATCCCGGGACTCCAGGGTCATGACCTGAGTGGAAGGCAGACACTCAACCAACTGAGCCACCCAGGCGCCCCCATTCAATATCTATCACCCATTCTTGAATTCCACTGTTTTTGTGGTCATTATTGCTGAGTTTTAGTTCTCTTTATATCTTGGGTATTTATTTTTTTATTGGATTAAGGGATTATGTTCTTTATTGGATGATCATCATGATTTTAGTCTTGATCGCTTTTAGTAATATTTCTTACAAGATACACATCACAATTTATTTGTCAGTGATTTTTACAGTGCTTCTTGAAACACACACGCACGGTCTGTTTGAACTGAGAAATGGCATACGCCTTCAACCTGGCGGGAAGTCCCACCTGGCTGTCCACGCGAGCCACTTGCAGCTGCCGTGCTTATCTTTCTAAGTACACCGCCAGCGGCTCTCTGTCGCCTCAGCTGGCTAAGCCTCAGCATCAAGGTCTTGATGGAAATTTACTTAAAGCATATGATAAAATAAGATCTAACTCTTTCTCTTCATGGGTTGAACCCAGTGCCTGTGAATGAAAGGAGCCAGGCCTGTCGGATGGTCCTCGGTGAGTGCGGCGGTGCAGTCTCCTTGCGATGGCCCAGACGCTGGGTAGTGATGATCCGGACGACTTGATAACAAAACCTTCTACGTCAGGTGGTTTCTGATTATTGGCTTTCAAAAAAGTCAACAGCAGATCTGATTGCTATGACTGAGAAGGAGTCCAAGAACTAACGCTTGTTGGTATAGCAAAATCCTCACCTACTCTCAGATGTGAGCCAAGTCGCTCCATGTTTACAGGTATGAAACAAAAACATAAAAAACAAAAGGGGACAATAAAATTGGTGTTAAGTCTGTCTTGTTGAACTCTGGAAATAGGTGAAGGTCATCCATGTCTTTGAAACGACAAATTATAGGGCCCCAGAAAGGTGAATTTGTTTCTGTATGAAGCATAAGAAGAGGGGATCCAGGGACCTCTGGAGAGGCGAACAAGTCATGCTGTCCCTCCCTTTTCTTTCCTGATCTAGGAGACAGATCCTCAGGATATACAAAACTCCAAAATCATCTTCTTGAGAAAAGAATTCTCAATGTGATTTCATTTTTTATATATAATAATTTACCAACATCTCTATTCTAGTAACTTGAATTGATCAGTTATGTGTCAGGAATAATTGTAATGAAAATTCAATCTAGAAAAAAACTTTTAAATACCTGAAGCCTTTAATTAATAGGAAATAAAATAATCTCAATTCATATATATGTTTCTGTTGCAGAATCTTATGAGGATGATAAGCACTTTCAAGCATAAAATTTTATGACATTAGAATAAAATTATATGAGGGAAGTGGAGTGAAACTATACTCAAGAAGAAAAAAAGAAGTAGTAATATTTCTGACTGCTAAAGTGGACATTACTTATGTTACTTTTGTTATTGTTCATGAATTTTAAAAAATGAATAATGGTGGGTTTTAACTTGCCCTAGTACATTTTTGCTGTTGTTGTTCTATTGCATAAATGCTAAAGAAAAACCTAAGAGTTCTATTTTGAAGCACCAGCATTTATAGTATACAAGAAATTACGTATTTGTGTACAAAAGTTAGATGCAACCTTAAAAATGTGTGTGTGGTGGGTGTCTGGGCGGCTCAGTCATTACGCATCTGCCTTCGGCTCAGGTCATGACAGTGGAGACCCGGGACTGGGCCCCTCATCGGGCTCCCTGCTCGACAGGAAGCCTGCTTCTCCCTCTCACTCTCCCTGCGGTGTTCCCTCTCTGGCTGTGTTTCTGTCAAATAAATAAATAAAATCTGTAAAAAATATGTGAGAGCAACTACACACTTGTGTTAAAATTCTATTGAGTGAGTGCAACAGTGGGAGAGATGATGAGACAGAGAGGCTGGGCAGCACCCACAGCCTCCAGGAAACCGGAGGGGCTCCGTCTATTTAGGTGCGGTGGAACTACTGAATGAAGACAAGTAGATGCAGCGAGCCTGTGAGTGGGGAAACATCCAATCACAAAGGTCTTGGGTGAGAAGCCAAGGAGATGTGAAATCACATTGAGAATTCTTTTCTCAAGAAGATGATTTTGGAGTTTTGTATATCCTGAGAGAGATGTAAGTAGCAGACTAGTGGTGGTAAGGGCCTATTTATTTATTTATTTATTTATTATGCTTTATTTTATTCTTTCAGTGTTCAAGTTTCATTGTTTATGCCCCACACCCAGTGCTTCATGCAATATGTTCTCTCAATACAAGCCACAAGGCTCACCCATCCCTGCACCCCCTCCCTTCCAAAACCCTTAGTTTTTTCCTGAGTCCAAAATCTCTCATGTTTCATCTCCCTTCCTGATTTACCCCATTAACATTTCCTTTCCTTCTCCTACTGTCCTCCATGTTACCCCTTATGCTCCACAAGTAAGTGAAACCATCTGACATTTGGCTTTCTCTGCTTGGTTTATTTCACTCAGCATAATCTTCTCTAATCTGGTCCATGTTGCTACAAAAGTTGGGTATTCATCCTTTCTGATGAAGATGTAATATTCCATTGTATATGTGGACCATGTCTTTATCCATTTGTTTGTTGGAGGGTGCCTTGGCTCTTTGCAGTTTGGCTATTGTGGCCATTGCTGCAATGAGTATTGGGGTACATATGACCCTTCTTTTCATTACATCTGTATCTTTGGGGTAAATATGCAGTAGGAAAATTGCAGGGTCATAGGGTAGCTCTATTTTAATTTTTTAAGGAATCTCCACACTGTTTTCCAAAGCGGCTGCACCAGTTTACATTCCCACCAACAGTGTAGGAGGGTTCCCCTTTCTCCGCAGCCTCTCCAACACTTGCTGTTTCCTGTCTTGTTAATTTTGGCCAGTCTGGCTGGTGTAAGATGGCATCTCAATGTGGTTTTGATTTGAATTTCCCTGATGGCTAATGATGATGAACATTTTTTCATGTGTCCATTAGCCATTTGTATGTCTATGGAGAAGTGCCTCTTCATGTCACTTGTTCATTTTTTGATGTGATCATCTTTTTTTGGTTGTTGAGTTTGAGGAGTTCTTTGTAGATCTTAGATATCAGCCCTTTGTCTGTAGTATCATTTGCAAATATCCTCTCCCATTCTGTGGGTTGCCTCTTTGTATTGTTGACTGTTTCCTTTGTTGTGCAGAAGCTTTTTATCTTGATGAAGTCCCAAAAGTTCATTTTCACATTTGTTTCCTTTTCCTCTGGAGACGTGTCTTGAAAGAAGTTGCTGTGGCCAAGTCGAAGAAGTTACTGCCTATGTTCTCCTCTAGGATTTTGATAGCTTCCTGCCTCATGTTGAGATTTTTCATCCATTTCGAGTTTATCTTTGTGTGATGTAAGAAAATGATCGAGTTTCATTCTTCTATATGTAGCTGTCCAATTTTCCCAGCACCATTTATTGAAGAGACTGTATTTATTATCCTGGATATTTTTTCTTGCTTTGTCGAAGATTATTTGACCATAGAGTTGTGGGTCCATTATCTGGACTCTCTACCCTATTTCATTGGTATATGCGTCTGTTTTTGTGCCAGTACCATGCTGCTTGGTGATCACAGCTTTGTAATAAAGCCTGAAATCAGGTAACGAGATGCCCTCAGCTTTGTTTTTCTTTTTCAACAATTCCTTAGCAATTTGGGGTCTTTTCTGGTTTCATATAAGTATTGTTTATTCCAGCACTTTGAAAAATGTTGGTGCAATTTTGATCGGGATGGCATTGAAAGTATAGATTGCTCTGGGCAGTATAGACATTTTGACAATGTTTATTCTGATCAATGAGCATGAAATGTTCTTCCATCTTTTTGTGTCTTCTTTAATTTCTCTCAGTCTTCTGTAATTCCTCGAGTACAGATCCTTTACTTCTTTCAGAGGATGCAACCCCTGTCACAGAACTACTGGATATGAGCATAAGCAATATGACATAAATGGACTTCAGGGAATCAATTATCCAAGCAATGGCTAAGTTGGAAAATACCATTAGTGGCAAGATAGAATCACTGAGGGCTGAAGTGAAAGCTGACCTGGCAGAGACTAAAAATGCTATCAATGAGGGCACCTGGGTGGCTCAGTGGGTTAAAGCATCTGCTTTCGGCTCAGGTCATGCTCTCAGGGTCCTGGGATCAAGGCCCACATCCAGCTCTCTGCTCAATAGGGAGCCTGCTTCCTCCTCTCTGTCTGCCTGCCTCTCTGCCTGCTTGTGATCTCTCTCTCTGTCAAATAAATAAGTAAAATCTTAAAAAAATGCTATCAGTGAGATACAAACTAATCTAAATGCTCTAACAGCTAGGGTAAGTGAAGCGGAAATTTGTTTTAGTAATCTAGAAGATAGAGTGATTGAGGAGGAGCAGAAGTCTTGGAACAAACAGCTAAAATGCTATGAAAATAGAATTAGAGAAATAAATTATGCCATAAAACACTCCAATATCAGAATTTTGGGGATCCCTAAGGGGGTAGAAAGAGAGAAAAGACTAGAAGATATAGGTGAACAAATCCTGGATGAGAATTTCCCTAATCATGGGAATGAGGGGCGCCTGGTGGTCAGTTGTTAAGAGCTGCCTTTGGCTCAGGTCATGATCCCGGAGTCTCTGGATAGAGCCCCACATCGGGCTCCCTGCTAGGCGGGAAGCCTGCTTCTCCCTCTCTCACTCCCCCTGCTTGTGTTCCCTCTCTAGCTGTGTTTCTCTCTGTCAAATAAATAAATAATGTCTTTAAAAAATATCTTGGGAATGAAACAAGTGTTCATATCCTAGAGGCAGAGAGGACACCCCCCAGATCAATGAGGCTAGAAAAAGCTCCAGGCATGTAATTGTGAAATTCATGAATGATAAATTCAAAGAAAATGTCTTAAGCACAGCTAAGGGGAAGATATTGCTTACATACAGAGGAAGGACCATCAGAACGAAGTCTGACATGTTCACAGAAACCTGCAAGCCAGAAAGAGGTGGCAAGACATAGTCAGGAAACTAAATGAAAAAAAAAATGCAACCAAGGATACTATACCCAGCACGGCTGATTTTCAAAATGGATGGAGAGATAAAAAGCCTCCACAACTGGCAAGGTCTAAAAGATTACGTGACCACCAAGCCAGCACTATAAGAAATATTAAGGCGAGTTGTATAAAAGAGGAAATAACCCAAGAGTGACACAGAACAGAAATTTAGAGATACAATCTATAGAACCAAGGACTTCACAGGCAACAGGATGTCAATAAAAATGTATCTTTCAATAATCACTCTCAATGTGAAAAGCCTAAATGCTCCAATAAAATGGCACAGGGTTGCAGACTGGATAAAATGACAGGACTGGTCCATATGTTATTTACAAGAGACACATTTTGAATCCAAAGATACATCCAGACTGAAAGTGAAGGGATGGAGAACCATCTTTCATGCCAAGAGGCCTCAAAAGAAATCTGGAGTAGTGATTCTAATATCAGACAAATTGGATTTTAATCTAAAGACTCTAGTCAGGGATACAGAGGGACACTGCATCATTCTTAAAGGGTCTATACACTGCAAAGTTTTAACAATTATAAGTACTTATGCCCACAACATGGGAGAAGCCAATACACAAGCCAACTGTTAAGAAAAATAGTCATATTGATACAAATATATTAATTGTAGGAGATCTTAACATGCCATTCTCAACAACAGACAGATCATCTGAACAGAAAATGAACAAAGAAACAAAAGCTTTGAATGACACATTGGACCAGATGGATCTCGTAGATATATTCAGAACATTCTACCATAAAACAACAGAATACTCATTCTTCTCTAGTGGACATGGAAATTTCTCCAGAATAGACAACATACTAGGTCACAAATCAGGGCTCAACTGATAGCAAAAGACTGAGTTTATTCCTTGCATATTCTCTGACCACAATGCCTTGAAACTGGAACTCAACAACAAGAAAAAGTTTGGAAGGAATCCAAACACTTGGAAGCTGAAGATGATCCTGCTCAGGAATGTTTGGATCAACCTGGAAATCAAAGAAGAACTTAAATATTTCACTGAAACCAATGAGAATGAAGATACATTAATCCAAAACCTATGGGATATGGCAAAGGCAATCCCAAGCCTCACAAAAAAATTGAAAAATCCCAAATATACCAACTCTCATTACACCTTAAAAAACTGGAAAATCAACAACAAATTTAGCCAACCCCACACACAAAAAGGGAAATAATTAACATTAGAGCAGAGATCAATGAATTAGAAACTATAGATACAGTAGAACACATCAATGTGACTAGAAGCTGGTTCTTTGAAAGAATAATAGGATTGATAAACCATTGGCCAAATTAATCCAAAAAGAAAAGGGAAAGGACCAAAATTAATAAAATTATGAATGAAAGAGGAGAGATCATAAATAACACCAAGGAAATAGAAACAATCATCAGAAACTATCAACAGGTATATGCCAATAAGTCAAACAACCCAGATGATATGGATGCATTACTGGAAACCTATAAACTTCCAAGATTGAAACAGGAAGAAATTGACAACCTGAATAGACCAATATCTAGCAACAAGATTGAAACAGTGTTCAAAAATCCCCCAAAAAACAAGAGCTCAGGACCTGATGGAAAACCTGAGGAATTCTACCAAACTTTCAAAGAAGAAAGAATACTTATTCTCCAGAAGCTGTTTCAAAAAGTAGAAACAGAAGGAAAACTACCAGACTCTAGTAAGGCAACATTACTTTCTTTTTTTTTTTAAGATTTTATTTATTTGACAGAGAGAAACACAGCCAGAGAGGGAACACAAGCAGGGGGAGTGAGAGGGAGAAGCAGGCTTCCCGCTGAGCAAGGAGCCCGATGTGGGACTCGATCCTGGGTCTCCGGGATCATGACCTGTGCCGAAGGCAGTCACTCAACCAACTGACCCACCCAGGTGCCCCAGGCAACATTACTTTCATCCCCAAACCAAGCAAAGACCCCATCAAAAAGAAGAATTTTTGACCAATATCTCTAATGAATATGGATGCCAAGATTCTTAATAAGATCCTAGCTAATAGGATACAACAGCACATTAAAAATATTATCCACCACTACCAGGTGGGATTTATCCTGGATACAAGGGTGTTTTGACATTCACAAATCAATCAGTGTGATAGAACAAATCAATAAGAGAAAAGAGAAGAACCAAATGGTTCTCTCAATTGATGCAGAAAAAGCATTTGACAAAATACAGCATCCGTTTCTGATTAAAACTCTTCAAACTATAAGGATAGAGAGAACATTCCTCAACCTCATGAAATCTATTTATGAAAAACCCATAGTGAATATCATTCTCAATGCTGAAAAACTAACAGCCTTCCCATTGAGATCAATAACCAGACAAGGATGACCAGTCTCGCCACTAATGTTCAACATAGTGTTAGAAGTCCTAGCTACCACAATCAGACAACAAAAAGAAATAAAATGTATTCAAATTGGCAAAGAAGAAGTCAAGCTCTCTCTGTTCACAGATGACATGATACTTTATATGGATGGCAATGTTCTTCAAATTGATTTGCAGATTCTATGCCCTCTTTATCAAAATTCTTTTTTTCCCCCAATGGGCAATCTGTTCTAAAATATTTATGGAAATGGGACATAGAATAGCCAAAACAGTCTTGAAAAAGAACAAAATTAGAAAATTCACACTTTTTTGATTCAAAACTTACTACAAACTTACTGTAATCAAGACAATGTGGTACTGGCATAGGATCAACCTATAGATCAGTGGAATAGAATCGAGAGTCCAGAAATAAAACTATGCCTCTATGGTCAATTGGTTTTCAACAAAGTTGCCACAACCATTTAAAGAAGAAGTAATAATCTTTGCCACAAATGATGCTGGGAAAAATGGATTTATGCAAAAAAATAAATTTAAATGCCACCTCAAGAATATAGAAAAATTAGCTCAAAATGGATTAAAGATCTTGATATAAACAAAAATCTTTGTGACCTTTGATTAGGTAATAATTTTTTTAGATATTTCATAAAAATTATAAAAAAATCAAAGAAAAAATAAACTGGACTTTATAAAAATTAAGAATTATGAACATCAAATGACACTATCTAGAAAATGGAAAGATAACCCACAACATGGGAGAAAATTTGCAAATTATATATCTGATCTATTATATATAATAATATATCTATTATCTGGAATATAATAAGAGCAAGTAAAAAGACAACAGTTGGAAAAAAAACAAGGCAACAGTTGAAAAAAAGGGCAAAGGACTTATATAGACATTCCTTCAAAGAAGATCTACAAATGGCCAACAAGTACATGCAAAGATATTTACTGTCATTTATCATCAGAGAAATGTAAATTAAAACCACAACCATGATGAGATACCATTTCCTATACCTGAAAATGGGTATAATCAGAAAGATAGTCAGTAACAAGTATTGGTAAAAATATTGGGAAATTGGAACTCTTGTACACTGCTGATGGGAATGTAAAATGGTGTGACTCCTTTGGAAGATAGTTTGGCAGTCCATAAAAACGTTATACATAGATTTACCTATGACCCAGGAGTTTCACTTGAAGATATATATTCAAGAGATTTGAAAACACGTATTTCCCAAAATACCTTGTAAACAAATATTTATAACAGCATTATTCACAATATCGAAGTGGAAGAAATAGCCTAAATGTCCATCAAGTGCTAATGGATAAATGGAACATGGTATGTCCATATAATGAAATATTATTTAGCTACAAAAAGGAAGAAAGTACTGATAATCTGCTACCATGGGTGAACCTTGAAAATACTATGCTAACCTGAAGATGTTTGATACAAGGGCCACTACTGCATTCCCATATATTATGGAAAAACCCATGAAACCTATGGAATTTATATAAATGTCAACAATAGGCAAATCCATAGGGACAAGTAGATAAGTAGTTACTGCCAAAGACTGGGGGTAAGGGATAACTAGAAGTGACTAGTAATGGGTATGTGGTTTTTTTTGGGGGGGGGCGATTTGGTGAAAATACTCTGGAATTGGATAGTGGCTATAGTTGCAAAATCTTGTGCATCTACTGAAACCACCTGAATTTTACTCTTTGAGTGAATTTTATGTTGCATAAAATTTTATGTGATTATACATCCAAAAGAAATCTGCATGTTGTGATGATGCCAAATTACATATCCTGAATTGCTTTTCCCAGTAAGGATCTTGGCTTGCCTAGGCTCCAGAAGGATATATAATAATTTAGGATTACTTTCCTCTTTGACCATATGCCATTTTCTCCTCAGAAGGCTCTAAGCCCAATGCTGGGAAATCATCCCACACCGCTTTAAGTAAAACACCTTGTCCTAAGCCTGAGAGAATGTTCTTTATTCTGAACAAAGAAGATATGGCAGTCTTTATTTCTCCCTTAAACTGTACTCCACATGGTATCTGGCACAGAGGGGGTGCTTAATTGTAGGTAACTTACCAGATGTCTTCACAGCATTCATTCATTTACTCATTTGCTTCATTCATCGTTCATCATACATTTTATGTCTTTAACACACATTATGTGCCAAACAGTGCCATTTTAATTCAATCCAGCCAATATTTATGGAAGCACCTACTGTATACCAGATGTCATGTGTGGGGGCAGTCAGGGAGTACAATGAAAGCAGAAATGAGACTTTCCAATGGCTCATAACTAAAGAAAGGTAGGCTGTTGGGGCGCCTGGGTGGCTCAGTTGGTTGGGCGACTGCCTTCTGCTCAGGTCATGATCCCGGGGACCTGGGATGGAGTCCCACATCAGGCTTCCTGCTTGGCTTCCTTCTCCTTCTCCCAGTCCCTCTGCTTGTGTTCCCTCTCTAGCTGTGTTTCTCTCTGTCAAATAAATAAATAAAATCTTAAAAAATAATAAAATTATTAATTAAAAAAAAAGAAGGGTAGGCTATTATAGACTCAAGATAGTTTATACCAAAGTTAAGTTCACCAAAAATAATAGTGGATTTTAAATAGTGCCATGGGACCTGGAAAATTCTAGCTCAGACACATTGGGTCAATCCCAAAGAAGGGATTCTAGAAGAACTTCTGGGCCTCTGCTATTGAAGTCTACAAACCAACAAGTACCAGCTGATTACTGAGGACTCAGATCTCCTGAGTCAATGCTCTATTGCCTATGACTCCCATGTAAGATTTTTTTTTTCTGCTGTGCGTAGAGGTAAAGTTTCACTTTCAATCTTGAGGGCACCAGTGAGGGTGGGAATAGTGGTATTTTCTAACCTGGGGAAAGGACAGGAAATAAACACAAGGGCACATCTCTCCACAACATCCGATGAGGAAGATATCATGACTTATTTTCACTCTGCAAGTGAGAGCTGGGAGACTCAGTGTGACTTAAAGGCTTTCACAAGACCACTCAACCACTGGTTTCAGTCCTAGTGCAACAAGTGACACTGGGCAAGTGTCCCTTGTTAGTCCTGGGCAAGCAGAGGAAGGGATGCAAACTAAAGCTCATCAATGTCACTTTCCTTTACACCTGGCCCAGTTGTTCCCCAAAAAGCCTAAAATACCACTACCAAGAAACCTCCTAATTAAAAATGAGGGATCCTCTTAGGAAAATGTCTAGAGCAGTCATTCAAAGGCTGAAGCATGATATCCACATCTTATTGAATTTTTAAAATTATCATTTATATATCAACTCTTTTCAAATAAGATTTCAAGTGGCATACAAAAAGGCTTCAAGTAGATATCTACATCATTAAAAAAATCAAAAGAAACATATTGGAGAATGAATATAAGAACTAGAGTAAAATGAATAAATATAAAATTCAAAAGAAGCATTTTGGAGAATTAATATAAAAACTAGAGTCATTCAAATTCATTGTTTTGAACTTTTTAAGAGTAAAGGAAATAAAAAGGAAACATAATGAGTTACAGAAGCACAGCCTTTTCTTGCACTCAAATTCAAAGTATTTAATTACAATTGACCCTGAATAGTTGTTATGGATAATGGCTTCAATACCAATTAAATGCTTTGTAGTTGAAAATACCAATGTAAAGTTATTTATATTCTACTACTTATGAACATAAGGAGCCCAAAGAAATGAAAAAATTGAAAAGAAATCTCCATATTCAACTAACTAGAAAAAAAGCCACCAACTCAAACCATACACCATGAAGAATAGCTAGAAAATACGTAAAATTGGGACCTAACAAAAAATAAAAAGCACAAAGTAATGATAACTATCCAGGTGAGGTAAGAGCATACACAGCCATCAGTGGATTAGATTAGCTTGAGGAAAGCTAAGTAACCACAGCACAAAACTGTGCACCTGGGTTAGATATTTTGCCAGCCCAGTTCATGTCCTTTCCTTCCTTGACCTCTATCCCTTCTGTTAGCAGGTGATTACACTCAGAATGGATCAGCAGCTAATGCAGTGAATCTATCCCCCAAAGAAAGAACTTAACAAAAAAGGCCATGAAAGACTCATGTCTGAAGACTTGAGCTATACATTAGAAATGAATTTTGGACAAAGACCTGTGAAGTCTGTTGGCTACCAAGCTACCTCCTCTTGGTTGTGTGGCCCGCCCTTCTACTCTCTGCTTTTTAATGCTAGGGCTGGAATTCTGCAGCCATATTTCTGATCCATGTATTAGAGGGAAATTTTAAGGCTGTGGGAGGGACAAGTACCTACTCCTTCCCTCTCGAGCTCTTCCTGTTCCTGTCAGCATGAGTCCAACAACCCTTCTTCACTCCAACAGTGGCAATTTCTTCCCATAGCAGCAGAGCAGCTCGATCCTATTTACAATTTTCTCACATTCATAGAGCCAGTCACCTCCTTGGAGTCTGAGTCATAGTACTAGAAGACCCCTTCTGAAGAGTCTGATGTGCCAGAATCAGCCAAGAACTACCTCTTCTCTGTCCTTGGTCTCAGCTCACTGTGCCTCTCCCTCTGAGGTTAGAGACATCAGCCCAAGAGAGGCAGCACCCCTCACCAAGAGTCTTGTCCCTAGTACCTTCTCAGTTCCTGATATATGAGCACCAGCAAACCAGTCCCACCGAGAGATAGCTGGGTCATAGACCCTTAGGGACCTTCCACAGTGCTTGGAGACACCGGCATAACCAACAAGTAACCTCGACTCAAAAGCGTAGTTTCCAGCTTAGAATGTCCCTTTGCCAAAGTTACATATTCTAACATTCCAAATTTTACTTTGGTTCTCTGGCTTAGGGATGGTAGTGACCTTCAACAGTAATTATCTTCATGATATCTCAATGTTTCCCTTTTTCCTTCTCAGTTCTCCAATACTTGGTTAACAAAGTTTTATATTAAATTCTTTCTGTGAAGATGCCTGAGGTGGCTTATATGTCCTTATTTTGAACACTGACTGATGAAAGAAGCTGTAAGGAAAAATAGCACAAAAATATACTAAAAATAAGAGAAGAGGTAAGACAACAGAGGGATAATATTGGTCTAAGTGTGTTGAGGAAATAAATAAAGGTAAAAAAAAATAACAGAGAGATACAAATAATTAGAGAAAAAAAAATAAAAGAGATCCAAGCATATATACATATCAATGGTGGTCAAGAACATGAAAATTTAAGGAGTGGAAGAGAAAAAATGTGTTAAAAGTATAATAAAAGAAAATAGGGGCACCTGGGTGGTTCACTCAGTTAAGTGGCTGCCTTTGGCTCAGGTCATGCTCTCAGGGTCCTGGGATTGAGTTCCATGTGGGGCTCCCTTCTCCCTCTCCTCCCTGCTGTGCTCTCTCTCACTATCTCTCGCTCTCAAATAAATAAATAAAATCTTTTAAAAAAAGGAAAAGATAATACTCCTGGAACGAAGCAACCTGAGTGAACAGTGAGAAGGAATGTCATGACTTAGGGAAAACTAATATGGAAAGAATATCTACCAAGAAATATCTTGGTGAACATTTAAGAATTTGAAGATAAATAATTCTCCAGGGCCTCACACAAAATATACAAGTAATAGAAAAAAAAAAAAGAAAATAAGTTTGGTCCCAGGTTTCCCTACAGGAATAGTGAATGCAAGTAGATGTCAATGGAATATGTTTGGACTTCTTAGAGAAAAAAAATAAATTTTTGGAAAATTATTCTGATATAAATGCAATAGTAGATATTTCCAAATATACCAGAACTTAAGGAACACCTTAAACATTAAACATTCCTGGAAAAATATGTGCATTTAACATTCCTGAAAAAATATGATTTTTAACTAAAAGTGGAAGCTTTTATAAAAATAAGGAAATATGCAATAAGATGAGATGACATGAATGAAATATAATAATAACATTCACAAGAGGCAATAGGAACAGATCCACAGGGGATTCAGATATTAGAATTATAAGATACAGACTTCAAAATAAGATTGTTTCCTATGTTAAAGAAAATAAGAAAACAGCATAAGACTTTTAGCCATAAGTCAGAATGTATAAAAGGAATCAAATGCAAATTTTAGTGTTATAAAATTAAAGTAACTAAAATTAAAAACTCAGTGAATGAATTTAATGGCAGACTAGACACAGTTAAAAATAGAAAGATAAACTTGAGGGACATATAGAGATTAATGCATGGAAATAAAATAATTAAAACTAGAGAAAATATATTAGGATACATAGAGCATATGGAAAAGATCTAACATATGTCTAATTGGAGCCTGGAATAGAAAACAAAAAATAGGGTAGAAATCATATTAAAGAGATAATTGACAAAAAGTTGGCAGCGTTGGTTAGAGAGATCCAAGAAAAATAATTTTTTGAAAAACTTTATATCTGGGTGAAATATATATAAAGAAAACCACATCTAGGCACATCATACTAAGACTACTGGAAGACAAAAATAATGACAAAATCTTTGAAGTATTCTTAGAAAAAAGATATACTTTAATCTAAGTTCCCAATAGACATAATGGAAGTCAGAATATAATACCATGTAAGGTACTGAAAAAAATAACTTCCAATATAGAATTCTATGTTTAGTGAAAATATCATTTAAAAATTAATGTGAAATAAAGATACATAAAGAAACACATATATACACACAAATGAGAGAATAAATCAAGTGCAAACCTACAATAAGATAAATACTAAAGGGAAGAGAAAAATAATCCTTGGTGAAGATTTGTAAATTTGATGAGAATTGAAGATAAAATAAGTAAATTTATGGAAATTTAAATAAGTATTGACTGCATAAGAATGTCTTGTTGGGGCGTCTGGGTGGCTCAGAGGGTTAAGCCTCTGCCTTCGGCTCAGGTCATGATCTCAGGGTCCTGGGATCGAGGCCCGCATCGGGATCTCTGCTCAACGGGGAGCCTGCTTCCTCCTGTCTCTCTGCCTCCTTGTGATCTCTGTCTCTCTGTCAAATAAATAAATAAAATCTTTTAACCAACTGAGCCACCCAGGCGCCCAAATAAAGTCTTTAAAAAAAAAGAACGTCCTGTGGGATTTTAAAGTATATAGTCAATTAATAACATACATAGTGAACATAATTAGAAGTTGGAGTAAATAGAATTAAGATGTCCAAGTTCCTAGAATTGTTTGGAAAGAAGTAAAAACGACTTTGATAATGGTATATAATGTAATTTCTATAGCAGTCATTAAACAAATATAGTAAAAGAATGTATAATTACCAAAATAATAAAATTAAGATAGTGAAATAATAAGCATAATCTGAAAAAGGTATAAAATGAACACAGAACAAAAAGGAGACACAGAGTAGAAATGTGGTAGATCACATCCAAACATATCAATTATTTAATTAAATATAAATGGAAAAAATTCTCTAATGGAAAGAAGAATAATTTTAGTTTGCATAAGGAAATAAAACTAAATATAAAATAAAAAATAATATAAATATATATTTATTATATATTTTTATATATAATAAATATATATTTATATTTATATAAAAATAAAAATAATGTTGTTTATAAAAGACTGACATTAAATATAAAGAAAAAGATTGAAAACAGAAGGATAGAAAGTATATAAATTAAATAATAGCCAAAAGAAATCTTATATAGTTAATATTAATAACAGTCAATGTGCACTTTAAGGTGTAAAACATTGATTAAAGAAAGTCATTTCATAATAATAATGGACATAATAATAAAGGAATATGTAGTTATTTTAATTTATATATATAATATAGCATCAAAATATAGGGCAGAACTGAGAACTAAAAGAAAAAATACAAACCCACAATTTAATGGGAGAATTCAATATCCTCTCAGTTGTTGATAGTAAGCAGACAAAAAAAAGCAATGAGGAAATTGAAGGTTTGAATAACACAGAGAAACCTGGTCTGACTGACATAGTCAGGTGCACTGAGAGCGTAAGCACGGTCTGCTATGGTACAAACATGTCCCTTTTAAGTTCGAAGGATTGAGATCATTCGAAGTATGTTTTATGAGAAGAGCAGAATTAAGGTAGAAAACAATGATCAACCTGAGTAAAGAATCTCTGTATATATGTATATATGGAAGTTAATAAACATCTAAAATGACCCAGAGGAACAAGAAGAAATCACAATAAAAATTTGGATATATTTTAATATATATTTTATATATTTAATATATATTTTATAAGGTATATATTTTAATATATATTTTATATATTTTACAAAAATGTATATTATTTCTATATTTTAAATAACTTAAAATTTATAACATACTAAAACTTGTGGGGTAAAGCTAAAAATATGATTAGAGGGAAATTTATAGTGTCAATTACATATATTAGGAAAGAAGAAAAGATGAAATTGATGACTAAGTATCTGCCAAAAGAAATTACAAAAGAAATAGCAAATTAAACCCAAAATAAGTAAAAAAAGTCAAAATAATTAAGAAAGCAGAAACTACTAAAATAGAAAACATACATATAATAGAAATAATCAACCAAATTAAAGTTTTTTTCTTTTTTTTTAAAGATTTTATTCATTTATTTGACAGAGAGAGAAAAACACAGCCAGAGAGGGAACACAAGCAGGGGCGTGAGAGAGGGAGAAGGCACCTGGGTGGCTCAGTTGGTTAAGCGACTGCTTTCAGCTCAGGTCATGATCCTGGAGACCCGAGATCGAGTCCCACATCGGGCTCCCTGCTCGGCGGGAAGCCTGCTTCTCCCTCTCTCACTCCCCCTGCTTGTGTTCCCTCTCTGGCTGTGTTTCTCTCTGTCAAATAAATAAAATCTTAAAAAAAAAAAGAAAGTGTAATAAAATTTATGAACACTAGTTAGACTGATCAAAAAGTAAAACAACATCAGGAATAGCAGTGAATGAAACTATGGGTTTTAGAAATTATATACTGAAACAGAGAAGACCATTATTTTTAATTATTTGTGCAATTACAAAAAACATTTATCTGTTAAACTCTTAGGAAAAGTACTATATATCAAAACTTCTATTTTCTTTTTTATCTTTCTCTTGTTTAAAAAACCAACACCACATTCTTTGACCATAATGCAATCAATTCAACTCTGATGACTATCTAGAAAATAATAAGAATGTCATGTAGCTGAAGATACCTTTTTTTAGATTTCAATATCTATCTTGGTCACAAGAGTAAAGAAAAAAAAAAACAAACAACAAAATGAGCCCTAGAAAAGACAAGGCAGGGAATTTAGTAAAATAAAACCAGAGATTGATGAATTTGAAAATAGAAAACAAGCAGTAGAAAATAATCTCAAGAGCCTACTTGAAGATATACATTTGCACGCACATTCACAAGCTCCCAGGTGCACATATGCTATACATGGCAGGTAAGCACGTGCACACACACACAATCAATTCAACAGCTTAAAATGAGGACAACTCACAAGAAAAATGTAGAGGAAACCAGAGATATAGAAACAGTCTTTCAAATTTAAATTCCAAAGAATACTTGGCTTAACTCTGTCTAAATAAATTTGAAAATGCTTACGGCCTGGATGGTTGATTCCGGAACAACCAAGAAACCTAAACAGATCAACACCCAATGGCGACGTCTGCAGCTGAGAGATGGCTCAGATTGTCTTCAGGAGGCACCGCCCGTGAGAAAGGAGATGATGACCAGGAAGAGGGGGTTGTATGTGTCAGTGTGGAGATGTCTCCACAGTGCTCTGTCAAGGTGAGACTTCAGGGGCAGACAGGTGTACACCCACCCTTAGGGTGGGCTGCCACTGGTGTAAATCGTGAATGCAGGACCACAAATGTGAGTATCCTTGTGTGTGCGTGTACATCTTCTGAGCGCCCAAGAGCCTGCGCTCAGGAACCCTGGGGCCTATCACATATGGGATGGAAAGAAGCTGGTTTTTCATTGTACTTCCTTTACATCCATCTGGGTCATTTTTACCTGGCTCTTGTTATTTTGTAATGAAAAAATAGGGACAAAATGAAAAAGTGGGGACAAAATATTTTCTAGAAAATGCCAGAGGAATCTGCCCATTCATATCCCGGGTACAACGGCATGCGAGCTGAGGGTGCTGAGAGCCGGTCACTGGGGCTGTGGCTGCCGGTGTGTCGTGGTGACCTCTGAGTGTCCAACCAGCCACGTCCCCTGCTCGTAATAATGATAATAACCCTACATTTGAGGCCTTGATTCTTTGGGTTTTTTGCCAGTGGCAAATTCTGACCCATTCTTTCACCACGAGATAATAACACTGAGTTGGCAGGATAGTTTCTGAAATGTGAGCAGTGATTATTACCTACCGCTGTCAGTCTTGAGCGGAAATGTGTCGTATTATCCAAAGAATTAAATTCATCCTCCATTAGAAATATGACTGAAAGAATTAATTAATTTTCAGTGTAATGACTTAAGCAAGCAAATCTTGCATGACAATGAGAGTTTCTGAACTTCTAATGAACTGTTTAAAATGTTGAATAAAGCTGAATTCAAAAAGCAGCTCTCTGATAATCGCTGAGATCCAAGACGCCCCTAAATGAGTGATTTGGTGAGATGATATCCCAGGGAATCAGCTCCGAGGTTAGGACTGACGACTGACGGTGGAGGAGAAGGGAACCAGAGGTTGGAGGTGATGGCAGACTGTTGTATCAGTGGCGCGTGAACGCCGTGCCTGGTGACCTCGCCCCGGGACTGGGTGTGTGACTTGTTCAGGATGGCTAGCAGCAGGTGTGACACTGGCAGAGCCTTGGCAAGCGTTTGCATATGGGGCTTGTCTTCTTGGATCGCTCCTTCCTGGAGGCCAGCTGCCAGGGAAGGTCTGAGAGGTCTGAGGCCGCCCTGTGGGCCAGGAGCCCAAGCTAGTGTGAGGTCAGGTCAGCTGGAGAGAGAGCTGCGTCCCGTCAGCTCCAGGCTGGTCTTGCTCACCTGGCTGGAGTACCAGATCGGCGAATGTCAGGTGCGCAGCCCTAGCCGTAGCCTCCTGGCATGGAGGAACCACTCAGGCCAGGCCAGATGAAATTCATGATTGTCACGGGAGCTGAGAAGTCTTGAGGCATCTTGTTGGGGAGCAACAGATAACAGAAACAGAGGACTAGGGCCTGAGCTGGGGTACCTTGAGAACAAGGTAGTGGGTACCAGAAATTAATGTACAAAGGTTGATAATATTTTTATCAGTAATGGGGTCAAAGTACCAACTACTTACTTCATGAAGATTCTGTGGGTGACAGCGTAGCGCGGATGCTGATGACGGACGTGTGGACCCCACACCGGCAGCATCCACGGGTCCCGGGGGCGTGTTGATTTCAGGGAATGAATGACTGAGTAGTTCAGGCCCTGCCCCATACCTGCCACGTCAGAACTTAGGCCTGGCAAGATTTCCAGGTGTTTCCTGGGCGTGTTTAAGTCTGCGACACACCAGTCCAGATGAAAGAGCGTCAGTGTGGGTCTCGGTCCCCGTCTGTGAGCTCCCGGGGATGTCCTGCTCCGAGCCGCGGGCAGGTGGAGAGCTATGACTCCCCGTGTGCACGAGTGCGTGTGTACTCACACGCGTATTTTCAGCTCTGTCTCCTTGGGAGGCTTCTGAAAGGGAGTGAAGGTCTCACTTCTACCTACACATCAAATCGTCAGTCTTCTACATTTCAGCGGGCCGTCCTCAGACAAAATCAGCATGGGGCTCTTTATTAACTGTGCAAAGAGAGACGCTATATTGAGGAAGAAAGGGAGGTGAAGGCTGAAGTGACCCCACCTGAGTGGGGCCTTGTGGAGAGTGGGAAGGACGATGCCTGAGGGTTCCAGGGTCTCTGAGCCCCTGGAGATGTGGGTGGGGCCCAGAATCTGCCTGTTAATAGACACAGAGTGACTAAAGATCAACACAGGTGACTCCAGGCCGTCTTTCTAATTCAATTTCAGAAGTAAAGAAATTGGACAGCAGCGGTGTGCCAGAAAGAACATAACCCACAAAGAGACGCTGATCTGTAGGGTCTTCTGATCTTTGTGGTGTAAACACTCCTGCCAAAGGTTTAAAAGTCGGGTCCCCAAATTGCTGACTATGTAACAGTCGGCGCTCTGACTTACCGAAATGAACCATGTGTGAGAGTGGTTTTTCTTGTTGCAATATTAATGCTGATTATAACCCTAACGCTGCCTGCTCAGTGTGGGCTGGGCAGCTTACAGGCATCCCCTGCTGCCCCCTGTCCTTTGACAGCAGCCTCCTCGGGGCGGGGAGGATAAAGGCAGCTACGCTTAACTCCTGAGCCCAGCACTGCTCCCCTGCTAAGTCCCTCTCTGTGGCCCTGCTGACCCTCCAGGGGGATCACCTGGCTCCTACCCCGTCTCTGCAGGCCTCAGAAGGGAGGACTGTCTGCAGCCCCATCACCACCTGGCAGCAGGGCTGTAGTGCCCAAGTGCTCAGCGAAGGGCACAGGTACTTCTTGAGATCCGGTCTCCCTTGTAGCTACCTGGGGCCTGTCAGATGGTGCAGCTACCCAGTTGAGAGACAGCTGTCTCATGGGAGGACTTTTGATCAGTGGCAGAGAAAGAGAGGATGATTTCTCCTTTCCTCTGTGTCTGTCCCACCTCTATGAACGCTTCCAAGACAGCAGAACACAGGCCTCCCTGAAGAAGCTGGGAGAACTAGGAGCTGCGGCCAGCCTGGTAATGCAGCCCTTTGGTTTTGACCTTCCCTGTCTCACTGCCCTTCCTCATGCCTCCTTCTCTCAGGTTGTAATTCCCTGCAAAGTGTTAGCAGGGATGCCTTTATCTGAGGCTATGCTTTACCGGGAACTGAAGTTAAGAGCAAACCCAATTCCAAATGAGGGTGGTTTTATTAGGAGCATGAACTTACACCTGCTGGGCTCTCAGCCCCCTCTCCCTGGTTTGCTGCCGGGACTTCACAGGATTGGTGTCCCACTCTGGCCAGTAACTCCTTGTCCAGAAGCCAGACCCTACCTCCGGCGGGACTGAACGTCAGGAGCCAGGAAAGTGACAGTCCCCAGTACCCCGACCCCTGAAAGTCCCAGGGCTAGGGAACGGACTGAGGCAAAAAAGGTATTTCTTCCTCAAAGCCTTTTATTTTTTATTTATTTATTTTTTAAAAGATTTTATTTATTTATTTGACAGAGAGAAACACAGCCAGAGAGGGAACACAAGTAGGGGGAGTGAGAGAGGGAGAATCAGGCTTCCCGCCGAGCAGGGAGCCCGATGTGGGGCTCGATCCCAGAACTCTGGGATCATGACCTGAGCCGAAGGGAGTCGCTTAACCAACTGAGTCCCCCGGGCCCCCCTTCAAAGCCTTTTAGTAATGTTTCAAAATCTCAACTATCCAAACATATTTAATATATATATGTATATAATTATATATAATAATATGTACTATTTACTTTTATAACATAGTAATATATAATATATAACATATTATATGGTCCAGGCTTCCCAAATATATACATAGGTAATAATGTATTTGGGAAGCTGGGATTTTGAGAAGACATTAAAAGACTTAGGAAGAAAGACCTCCCTGCTAAGGAAGAAAGTTCCTGAGTTATAAAAAAACTATTCATTATCATTTTTCCCAGGAAGCATCCCATGGGTAGTTTGTGCATGTTTTGCTACAGCTGTTCTCGTCTCAGTAATTTCTGTATGCCTGTGTGATGTAAAGTGGTATGACTTTTGCAAGCGTCCGGTTTCCTTAAGCGTCAACCTCAGGGTGTTTGTGGAGACATTTGAGCACACGACATCAAGGCCTGCAAGGGCTGGTGGGGTGGGCACCTGGAACGGATGCCTGGGGTCATGCCCCGTGTGTTTCCTCAGTCCCTACTGTACGGAGACGTCGTGCATCTCACTGTGCACTCGCACGTACTGCGTGGCTTCCCAGGCAAGCACATCCCACGTCCAGAAGTCCTCAGAGGTATCAGTAGGAGGTCCCAGGACCCCAGGACGGCTCCTTGGGCTCCTGGCCAGACTGGCACCTATGTTCCCCTGGGGTGACCCCGCCGTGAGGCAATTCTGGGGGGACAGGCACGTGTGCTAGCTTGCTCCCATTTCTGCATTAAGCCGGAGACATTCTGCCGTGCATTTCTTGTTCAGTCTTGTACTTTTGTTGTTTTGCTGTTATTGACCATCAAGGACTGAGGAGCCAGTGAAAAAGCCTCGTCGCATCTGGATTCGGAGACAGGAAACGAGGACCCAAAGAGCTGCCTGAGAGAGGAGCTGCTGTCTCCCCGCTGACCCCCTGCTAGAATGGACCCTAACCCCTCCGTGCCCACTAGCAGGCCCCAGGCCCCAGGCCCAAGCAAAGCTGTCCTTGGAGACACACACGCTGTTGCAGTAACTCTCCCCACAGAGCCCGGGGGCAGCGGCCTGGCGGAGTCTCCGCGGACTTTCACCCTCTGGGGCCCCTGCACTCCCAGGCTCGCTGCCCTTGACGTGGCTTCTTCTTGACCTTTGGCTTTTGTTCCGACTTCTAGGACGTCACGTGTCCTCTTGTGACTAGAAAGGACTCTGAAGCTTTGAGCAATTTTGGTTCCAACAACGCAGCAGCCCTTGTTCACCATGTAGGAAAGAGAAGGTGGTCTCAGCACGAGCCAATCAGGGACCCTTTTGAGAGTGACATAGATTGACCCTTTGGGTCCAGGAGGCTGCTGGCTCACCTGAAAGGCTGGGCGGTGGGGAGCAGGGAGGCAGGAGCATGTCCACACAAGTTCCTGAGACCCCCTCCCTGGCATGCCCCCAGCAGGCAGGACCTGGGGAGCAGGGAGGCAGGAGCCTGGGGAGCAGGCAGGAGCCTGGAGAGCAGGGAGGAGCCTGGGGAGCAGAGAGGCAGGAGCCTGGGGAG